>CAUYSK010071294.1:0-93324 GCA_963575035.1 Avahi laniger
GAGTTTGAGACCAGCCTGAGCAACATAGCAAGACTCCAGTTTTTTTGTTTTTTTGGGGTTTGTTTTGAGACAGAGTCTCACTGTGTTGCCCGGGCTAGAGCGAGTGCCGTGGCGTCATCCTAGCTCGCAGCGACCTCAAAGTCCTGGGCTCAAGCGATCCTCCTGCCTCAGCCTCCGGAGTAGCTGGGACTACAGGCATTCACCACCATGCCCGGCTAATTTTTTCTATATATTTTTCGTTGTCCGATTAATTTCTTTCTAATTTTAGTAGAGACGGGGTCTCGCTCTTGCTCAGGCTGGTCTTGAACTCCTGAGCTCGAACAATCCGCCCGCCTTGGCCTCCCAGAGACCTAGGATTACAGGCGTGAGCCACCGCGCCAGGCCGCTGTTTTTAAAAATTTATTTATATATATTTTTTTATTTCAGAATATTATGGGGGTACAAATGTTTTCGTTACCTAAATTGCTTTTGTACTATTTGAGTCAAAGTTATGAGTGTGTCCATCACCCAGATAATGTACATTGTACCCATTAGGTGTGAGTTTACCCATCCCCTCCCCCCCCACACCTGCTGGATTTCCCTTGAATGTTATTTCCATATGTGCACATAAGTGTTGATCAATTAGTTCCAATTTAATGGTGATTACATGCGGTGTTTGTTTTCCCATTCTTGTGATACTTCACTTAGAATAATGGTCTCCAGTTCCATCCAAGTTAATACAAGAGGTATTAGTTCACCATTTTAATGGCTAAGTAGTACTCCTTAGTATACATATAACACATTTTATTAATCCACTCATGTATTGATGGGCACTTAAGTTGTTTCCACATCCTTGCAATTGTGAATTGTGCTGCTATAAACATTCGAGTGCAGATGTCTTTTTAATGGAATTCATTTTCTTTCCTTGGGTAAATACCCAGTAGTGGGATGGCTGGATCAAATGGTAGTTCTATTTTTAGTTTTTTGAGGTACCTCCATAGTACTTTCCATAGAGATTGTACCTGATTAAATTAAAAAGCTTCTGCACAGCCACGGAAAAAATCAATAGAACAAATAGACAACCTATAGAATAAGAGAAAGTATTTGCATCCTATGCATACAATAAAGGGCTAATAACTAGAATCTATGAAGAACTCAAGCAAATCAACAAGAAAAAAATCAAACAAACCCATTAAAAAGTGAGCAAAAGGCATGAACAGAAATTTTTCAAAAGAAGAAAGACTAATGGCTAACAAACATGAAAAATGCTTAGGATCTCTAATCGTCAGGGAAATGCAAATCAAAACCACAATGAGATACCACTTAACTCCAGTGAGAATGGCTTTTATCAAAAAGTCCTAAAACAATAAATGTTGGTGTGGATGTGTAGAGATAGGAACACTCATACACTGTTGGTTGGACTGCAACCTAGTACAATCTCTCTCTTTTATTTATAAATGATTATAATCATTTATATACAGAGATTTACATACATGTAGATGCAAATGATTTTACACATGAGTGATGCATTGTACTATGCACTATTATGTGTAAAATCATCTTATCTATAGATGATTTTACATAGATAGATGAGAGAGATTTTATATAGATAGATGAGAGAGATTTAAATATATATGTATGTGTATATGTGTGTGTGCATGTGTGTGTGTGTGTATATATATATATATATATAGAGAGAGAGAGAGAGAGAGAGATTTGCTCATGTTATTGTAGAGGCATGGCCAGTTCAAAACCAGATAGGGTACGCAAGCACGATGGAGCCTCAGGGGGAGTTGCAGTTCAAGTCCAAAAGTAGAACGCTGGCAGAATTCTATCTTGCTCTGAGTAGGTCATTTTTTATTTTCATAAGGCCTTCAAGTGATTGGATAAAGCCCACCCACATTATGGAGGGTAATGTGCTTCATTCAATGTCCAGTGTTTTAAATGTTAGTCTCATCCAGAAATATACCTTTACAGAAACATCCAGAACAATGTTTGACCAAATATCTGGGCACTGTAGCCCAGTCAAGTTGTCACATAAAATTAACCATCACTATTCTCAGTGTTCCAAATTTACAGAAAAGAAAACTGGCCTTGGACACTCCAAGAACAAGGATTCAAAACAGATTATCTGTCTTTTACAACCTAATACTCTGTGCTAGATGTTGAAGTCCCATCTTGTTCTAAAATTATTGCATAAATAAAAGCCAAAAATAGTCAAAATTACCCTTGAAAATCCCTTAAATCATCTATAGAGTTGAATATGCAGTTTTGTGTATGTGATACTTATCCTTTCTTTATCTAAGTCACCAGATGAAGTATCTTGGTTACATTTATGAGTCACTTTTTAATTGTTTTCAATCATTAAATGTTTGGCCCATGGTGTATAGTTGAATTTATTTATGTTACATAGGCATATGGATGAGACTCCTTTGTACTGTTTTCATGATACTAAACCCAATTTAATGTCTACTTTACCTTACTGGTAGCTGTTGCTATTTAGAAACTATTAACACATCAAAACTTGCTAATTATTGCAAAACATCTGCTGGTTGCTATAGCTTAGTCATGGTTAATACCAAGAGGAAGCTGAATATAAGTAATGTTAAATAAAAATCTATTGTATTCTTAATAAAAAATAGTGAAATGTTGTGAAGCATGCATAGCTACCTCGTTTTGAAATTTCAGTGCACCTAACTATAATTCTAGAAATGTTATTCCATGCATTATTTAAGTATGCTGAAGTTCCAGAATTTGAAGGCACTTTGAAATTGGTCCAATGTATAGAAAAGTCTCGATAGCAGGTAATCTAAGCACTTTGCTTTTGTTTCTTGATATTTCCAGGGTATCTTCTTTTAGTAAACTTAGGTTGCTTGTGGTACATTACCACACAACACTGGCCATGCCTCAGGGAACAAAGGCTGCGAGTTTGCGTTCTATGGCCACAGAATACTGCCATCATCCCAGTGGGCAGAAATCTCTTAATTGGGTTCATTATGTGATTTGTTTATGTCACCAGTTAGGATTAGTGGGTGGCTGTACATCTCAAAACACCTGGTGCTCTCTCTCTTCCGAATTTCTATATCAACATACCACTTGCCCTTTCCTTTGTTTCTTGTTTCTATTTCCTACAAGTGGGATTTCTTTTCTCTTTTTTCTTTTTGTTTTTTAGAGACAGGATCTCGCTCTGTTGCCCAAGCTAGAGTACAGTGGTCATCATAGCTCACTGGAACCTCAAACTCCTGGACTCAAGCGATCCTCCTGCCTCAGCCTCCTGAGTAGCTTGGACTACAGGTGTGGGCCACCATGCCCGGCTAATTTTTCTATTTTTTGTAGAGATAGGATCTCACTGTATTGCCCAGACTGGTCTCGAACTGCTAGGCTCAAGTGACCCTCTTGTCGCAGCCTGCCAAAGTGCTAGAGTTACAGGCATGAGCCACTGTACCTGGCCAGAAGTGGGATTTCTTAGTCAAAATGTATGAGCAGCTTTAGGGATCTTGTATCATACATGTCTCCCCTCCCCTCATTTAATCACGTTAACATTTTGGTACATATTTTTGCATAGTCTCATTCTCTCTCTCTCTCTCTCTTTTTCTCTCTCTGTCTCGTTTTCTTACTGTTGAAGGTAAGTTGCATCAAGAAACTTCACTTCTAAATAATTCAACATGCATCACCTACAGCTAATGCCATTTTCCTGCGTAACTACATGAACACTGTCACACTCAAGAAAATGAATAATATTATCTAATTGGCTGATACATTTCTAGTAGGTTCTCTGTGCCACCTTTTCCCACACTGTTTTTTCTGCCTAGACTGTGCCTTGATCATCCTAACTCACCAAACCCCAACTTTCCTTGGTGCCCAAATTCCAATTCCATCTCTTCCATAAAATGTTCATTGACAGTCCCAACTTTCATAAATTTCTAGTGAACTAATGTTTCTGGAACACTAAATTATCTGTATCCATCATTCATGTGGCTCTGCTGATTACCTGTTCCCTATTGCCAACTGCTTCATGTAAATATCTCTTATATTTTCAGTAATTTTTTTCTTTTTTTTGTTTTTATTTCAGAATATTATGGGGGTACAGATATTTAGGTTACGTATGTTGCCCTTGGCCACCCCTCCCCTCCTAAGTCTGAGTTTCAAATATGTCCATCCTACGGATGGTGAGCATTGTACTCTTTGTGTACGCATATACCCGTCCCCTCCTCCTCCCTCCCCCCGGATTGATCTTTTGGCTCTAATTCTTTGCCGACTACACACACCGAGTTGGGGCCTGGAAAGAAACCCCATGTTGGCAGCCTGGCCACAAACTTCCTAACTCTTCCACGGGCATTGGAGCCGGGGCCTCCAAGCTGTAGGGCACTCGCGCCTCTCTCTGCTTCGCTGGGTTGGCGGTGGAACGGTCCCCTCTCTGCTTGGGAGTTGGCTTGAGGCGGCAGCAGCCCTGACGATGGCCTTTCTCCCCAGGGTGTGGAGGTGCAGACAGACTACGTGCCCCTGCTGAACTCGCTGGCAGCCTATGGCTGGCAGCTCACCTGTGTGCTGCCGACTCCCGTCGTCAAGACTACCAGGTAACAGTAATTATTATTACTGTATTGAGCATCTAACTCTGTGCTGGGCGCTGTTCCTAATAAGCACTTCATGTGCATAACCTGTGTCATCCCGTGACAAGCCTGTGAGGCTTGGCGTAGCTGCGTGAACTCTGCAGCTGGGAAGGGGCAGAGCCGGAACCGCATGTTTTTGACCCCCCACCTCCCCGACCCCCGAGTTCTCCCCTGAGCCCGTCTTCCCACGTGGGGAGCCTTGGCCAGTGAGTCATTGCTCCTCAGCAGGTCACAGATCAGCCACCTGGGCCAAGGGGGCCCAAGGCCCTGTGGCACAAAGGAAATTCAGCACCTACTATATGCCCCATGGTGGGCTAGATAGGGACTTTGAATATAAAATCTCAGTCTTCAAAAAAAGAAAAAAAGCTAGGAGGTGGAATGTTTTTTGAAATTAAACCCATGTTATGCCCGAGGAAATTGTGTCCAGGAAGGCGGAGCGGCTTGCCCAAGACCATGGCCCTGGTCAGCGCCCACAGGGGCTGCGCATCCTTGCGACTCCACGGCCACCGTCACCCGCCTCCCACAGCGCTGCCCTCTGCCCCGGGAGCCCGGTCACGCCAACCGTGAAAGGCCTTCCATCTGGATTTGGGTTTGCTGTCTCAGTCACAGCCCCTGTGGGGCCGTGGCATAGCTGCGATTCCCAGCTTTCCTCGGATGGGGAAACGGGCTAGGGGAGGCCCAGTGACATAGTCGAGGCTGTGGAGCCAGTAGGTGGCAGAGCCTGGGCTTCTGCACCGGGCCGCCCCTCCGCTGACCTGCAGGAACACCCGTCTGTGGCTGCAGCCCCCCCGCTCCGCCTTCCTCACGCCCTGCTGCACATTCCCCGCTGCGGGGTGATGGGCAGCACGAGGTAAGGCTGGCGAGAGGGCTGACCGAGAGTGGAGAATGACCAGGATGATGGGTGCCTTTCCTGGGTCCCTCCTCCAGCTCACCTGGGCCCTCAGCACGACTCCCTCCTGACCCTGGGTCACGGTGGGCCTGCGCACCTGAGGAGCCAGTCTGTGGCCACCTTTCACCGTGCGCCCCTGTCCACGGGGAGCGCCATGGTGTTTCTCAGCCAAGACTTTCACAGGCACAGGGCAATGCAGTGGAGTGGATTTGGGGCCTGAAGACGTGAAGCCAGGTCCTGAGTCTGCCACTTGCTAACTGTGTCATCTTGGTCAAGTCTCGTAGCTTCTCTGAGTCTGTTTCCAGAGGACAAGCCTATGGATGAGAATGTATCCGAATGTGAAGCTCCAGCTGGCTCTGAGCCATCTACACCCAGCAGGTGCAGACAGGTCTCTGTCTCTCTTGTGTACCTGCTGAATAATCCTCCCTAATCCTCCACTTCCTGCTCCTTAATGACCCCTCATGGTAGAATGGGGAGTGCGTGGAACCAGGCAGATTTGTGTGTGAATCCTGGTGTGGTCTGGAGCCTGCTCCTGGACCTGAAGTGATTCTTTGTTTCCTTCTGTAAAAGTACTTGTCAATTCCTTGGAGCACTGTGGTGAGGCTTAAATGAGCCATTATGTGTGAAATCACCCAACCCAGCTCCTGACACAAAATAGGTGCCAAGCAAATGTTAATTGTTTCCCTCCTTTCCCACTGAGACTTCGGAACACAGGAAGATATTTGCAAAATAGAGGTCTGAGAAATGCAAATTGAAACCATAATGAGAGATCACCTCACACCTGTTAGAATAGCTATTATCAAAAAAACAAAAAATAAGCATTGACGAGGCTGCAGAGAAAAGGGAACCTTTGTAGCTGTTGGGATTGTCAATGAATACAGCATTATGGAAAACAGTTTTCTCAAAAACTAAAGATGGAATTACGCATGATCCAGCGATCCCACTTCGGGGTACACATCCAACGAAACTGAAATCAGTGTATTGAGGAGATGTCTGCACTGCCGTGTTCATTGCAGCACTATTCACAGCAGCGAAGGCACGGAAGCGACCTAGTGTCGGTCATCGGATGATTGTATAATGAAAATGTGGTATATATACATAATGGAATACTATTCAGCCTTAAAAGGGGGGAAATTCTGTCATTTGTGACAACAAAGATGAACCTAGGGGACACTATGCTAAGCGAAGTAAGCCAGGCGCAGAAAGACAGACACCACGTAATCTCACTTACATGTGGAACCTAAACAAGTTGAATTGCTGGAAGTTAGCAGCGGCTGAGGGAGGCGGGTGGATGCCAACAGGAGAGATGTTGATCCAAGGGCACAAAGTTTCAGCAAGACGGCAGGAATGAGCTTTGGGTCTGTGGCACAGAACGGCGTCTATTATAAGTAATAACATACTATATATTTCACAGTTGCTAAAAGAGTTACTTTGAAATGTTTTCACCACATAAAGTATGCGAATGCATTTGGAATTAGCCTGATTTAATCATTCCACATTGTATACATATATCAAAACATCACATTGTACCCCATCAATATATACAATTATTATTTGTCAATTAAAAATAAAATAAAGTCATCAGAAGGGTGACTTCATCAACAGGGGAAACAACAAGGGTCTCCTTTACAATATTTCTTTCATCTTGAAAGGCAGCTCCGCAGGGTCCTGCCTCCTGGGAAGGAAGGGCCCTCGCTGTGTCTTAACAAGTAGGCAGCCCTGGCCCTTTGGTTACCGTGAGTCAGGGCCGAGGAGCAGACCCCGCCTGGTGGCACGGTCTTGGGCATGCCAGCGGGAGCCATGCCTGCCCCCTGCCTGCTGTCCTTTTGCCGCTGGTGGGCTGAGCCCATCACCCAGGTCCTTGCCTACCTGCCCACCCTGGCCCTCCTTCCCAAAGACAGACTTGGGAGAGGCCCCTGCCCCTTTGAGATTCACCGAAGCAGCCAGTCTCTGTGTCCTCGTGTGGCCAAGATGCTGCTGTTACCACATGTCAAGGGAACCGGTATTCCCAGCTGGGAAGCTGACTCTGCAGGGACACCCAGAAAGCTTGTGTTGGGCATTTGAGATGCCCCCCGGAAGCAAGGGTGATGGCTTGGGCGTGGGAGAGAGGAGGGGGCTGCTTCTTGGCTTCAAAGCTCTCCCAGCACTGTGGGCAGCCTGCTTTAGTGAGGTCAGGGATGGCAATGTCTGCACTAGGTTTTGGGTTCCTCCAGGTGTGACATGACTCTGTGACATCTCAGCTCCGTGTGTTGCAGGGAAGGGAGTGTGTCCACCAAGCAGATTGTCTTTCTTCAGAGACCGTGCCTACCTCAGAAAATCAAGAAGAAGGAATCAAAGGTAAGAGACTTTCCTTGCCTGCCTTGGTTTTCCTCAGCAGGGCTTCATCTGCCAGTGGATTTCTGACAGCAACTGAGCCGGCAGCCTCTTCCAACTTCCAGGGGCTCTCGGAGCCCCAGGAACACCTGAGCCCCTTGGCAAACTGCATCACACCTGAGGCTGCTAAACTGGGGCGGCCGAGGGCCTTGTCTGCCAGTCTCCTGCCGGGCGAGCCAGAGGGTGGAGGAGAGGGGCTCTTCAGTGCCAGCCCTTCCTGCCATGCTGAAGAGGCGCGGGAAGTCAGCTGCAGTCTGACCAGGGGTAGGGATGGCGTGAGCTCATGGCCAGCTTCTCTGTGTCTTCCTCTCATCACAAGCTGGCTGGAGCCCTGGCCTGCCCTGTTAGATCCCTTAGGACATCAGAAGTTTGTGATCTTGGCAGGCAGACCCTGCCAGAGTCCCTTCCTGACAGGACGGACCCGAAGGCCTCTGAGTGACAGCTGGTGATGCAGATGGGGGCCAGCCTTAGCCCGTGGCAGCAAGTCCTCAGGCCAGGCTGTGCTGGGCGTCCCCAGGATCCTCTTCATCCCTCTGGACTTCACATGAACTATCCTGGAGACACAACTGCACAGAGAGACTGCGGCCATTCTCAGAGAATCTTCTCTGTAGTTCCTGAAGTTTAGTGCAAGTCCTCCCCTTGTGCCAGAAGATTCTGATACTTCACACCCCCACGCTTTGCAGCCTGTGGGTGCTTCTCCTGTGGGCGTTTCACCCGTTGCTCAGGGAGAGGCCAGTCTGTCGAGCGAACCTACTACAGCCCGGATCAGGTGTCACCAGATCCAACTTGCTCCACCTTTGATGGCGGAGGCTACACTCCAGGCAGACCCTGTCTGACGACTCCACGTTCCCCACTCTTGGTTCCTCACGCTCATTGGACACAGAGCCCCAGACGGGAGCGTCAAGCAAGTGAACAGATTGGCGTAGCCCCTCTCCAGCCAACAAATCCAGGGGGAGCCCACTTGTGGAAGCAATGCCAAGGCAATGGTGACTTGAAGCCAGATGGGCTGGAGTGCAGAGGAAGGTCTCTCTCTAGGCTCTGAGATCGTAATGTGACAGGTGACAGCAGCGGTGGACCAGAAGGCAGCCTCCTTGGATCCATCATTAACCACCAGGAGCATCAGCCACGGGCTGGAAGATGGATTGGCCATGAGCTGTCGGTTACAGCTCAGCTCAGCCCGGCCGCAGGCTCTGGGGCCTGCATGCATTCAGAGACGGCCAGCAAGCAGCACACGGGGCTCCTTCAGATGCCGAAAGCTATCCGGCTGCGGCCTGATGAGAGGGAGACGGTGCTGCCTTTCCTACAGCCAGGTCCCTGGCTGTAGCGCAGGCAGATTCCAAAGGAGAGACACGTGGTCTGATGTCAGTAGGAAGGTCATGGCATCTCACAGAGGGGACACGTCTGTAGAGACTTGAGCTGGCTGGGAGGTAGATTTTTAAAATCTGCTGTACGAAGGAGGAACTGACTTTCCTCAGGGAAAATCCAGAGAGGATAGAACTCATTTTCTAGTCAGCAAGACCTCCCGGTCCCAGTCAGCTATAGAGGTACGGGTGGACTGCGTTCTCTTTCCATGTTCCTGTTTATTGCCGGCCTCGTTCCAGACTGGAGCACTTGCTCTGTGCAGACCTGGCGGGTCACCTCACTGGTGGCGTCCCAGAGAGAGGGGACTGGACAGCCACACTTCTTGGAAGAATCCTCTGGACAGTGTCCTGCCCCACCAGGTCCATGCGCTCTGGTGACCATGACAGTCACTCCCTGTGGTCCTCATCACGCCTGAACTCCTGTAGCCCTGGCCACCCCCCACCTCTTGCAGCACCTTTTCTCTTGGTTCCATCCCTCCACATTCTCTTGGTTTTCCCCTAAGTTCCTTGGGGTTTCGACCCAGCCCCATTTCTCCTCCTATTCTCACCTCTTCCCTGGAAAATCTCCTTCAAACCTGGGGCTTCACTCTCTACCTCTGTACCTCTTCCCTCTGCATCTTCAGCCCTCACTTCGCCCCTGAGACTCAGCTCCACCTAGCCTGTGGCTTATGCCACTGAAGAGCGACCTCAGGACCGCCCTCCCGTGCCTGGCCCGGCACCCCCATGTCTACAGAATGGCACCGCCTGTATCCAGTCTGTCCCTTAAGACCTGTTTCAGGTCCTGGAGACGCTGGAATCCCTCCACTTCTCTCCACCATCCCTTGCCGCAACTCCTCCTATCTGATAGCAGGTCTCCCCTTCAAATGTGTTCTTATTCAGAGCCAAAGTGATCTTTTAAAAAAGTAAATTGAATCATGTCACTCCGCTGCTTAAAACAGTTCTCAAGTTTTGTATGACTCTGAAATAAAGACCGAAGTCGGTACTGTGGCCCACAGGGCCCTGTGGGTTCTGATCCATCTTTCTTCGTCTGCCAGCCCCCATCCTCTGGGGTCCAGCTCCACCAGCCTCCAGCCTCTTCCACGGCCCCTCTGCTGAGGACACGCTCCTCCTTTCTCTCTCTACTCAAGCATCATTTCCTCAGGACGTTCCTTCCTTTTAGACCAGACCAGGCTCCTCTGCAACATACTGGAAAGGAACCCTCTCATTCCGAGCTCTCCTTTGGGTCTCTGATTATTTGTGAGCATTAGTTTATCCTCTCTCGGTGGAGTCAGCCACTAACTCCATGAGAGCACAGACTTTTTCCCTCCTGACTGTTGTACACCCCGTACCTGGATTTTAGTCAGTGCTCAACAAATATTTTTTCATTCAGTGAATGTGTAATCAAACTTCCAAGCCTGAGACATATGCATTATGTCTAGCATTGAAATTTAAGAAAAGAAATTGCGAGATTGGCGCACCAAGGACATGGCATATTTAGTCCTCCTTTAATCATCAACCTGGACGAAATTCTCCAATCAAGACTCTTCAGCATTTGAAAGAAACCTCTGTGTATGTGAGTGTGATTTTCAAAGCAAATATTCAGCTCCTCAAAGGGAATCGGTGATTTCTACAACACCAGAGAAGTCGTCTTCCAGCTAAACTACTTGAAGTGGACACATCACGGATGTTTTTTAAAATGTGCAAATTAAATCCATTAGCCCCTGCTGACACGGAACTCCAGACCCCCCTGCTGTAAAGTGAAGGATTTTGTTTTCTTTTGCACAGTTATTTCTGAATTGGGTGGCTCGTTTGATTTGGTGGCACACCCAACTGCCACGTAAACTGGCTTGGGAGGCCCCCAACTTGGCGCAGCCTGTTTTACCTGTGGCTTGTTGGGTGAGCTCCGACTGTCCCGGGACCGCCGGACGCATGGACTGCATTCCCCAGGCTGGATGCCTGCGGTCGGGCGGTGCGGGGGTTAGACCCCCCTCACAGGCTCAGCCTCAAAGGCTGCCACATCCCAGGTGTCGCCCCCTCCCTGGCCTCGCCTCTTCCTGCTTTCTGAGACGTCTCCTTTTGGAGCCGTGGGATCTGGAACAGTTTTTGTTGTGTGTTAAAGACTGTGACTGCCCAGCTTGAAGGAGACAGAGAGGCCTGGGTGGCGAAGGGGGAGGCAGATGAGGGAGACGAGGAAGCCCTCCCGTGGGTGGCAGAACTGGGGTGCCAGGGGCGCTGGGGAGACCTTGCTTTTTCCTCGCTGTTTCTTAAACAGCTAAATCTTGCCCAGGTGTTTTTTGTGTTTAGCTCAGTTTTCAGAGTGGGGTCCATGGACCGGTGTCAGTATCCCTGGGGAGCTCATGGCAACTGCAGAGTCTCCTACTGAGTCAGCAGCTCTGGGCCGGCCGGTGAGCCGGGTTTTAACGAGCCCTCCGGGTGGTCCTGATGCCCACTCAAGTCTGGGAGCCAGTGTCCCTGCTGAATAGTTTGGGGCCCTTTCCAGGGTCACCTGTGGACCTCCATTCAAATTTTATCATAATTGATTTTTTAAAAAATGAGCTTGTCAGGGGGCCTTCAGTATAGATACTTGTTTTTAATAAGTAAAACCAAAGTATCTTCAATGGCAGTTAAATATGGACTTCCATTAGCTGACCACTCAGCCTACTGAGTCCAGCACCTGACCCAGTAGATGCGTCTCGTCATCATAAAGTCCGAAAGCCGAGGCAGTTATGCACAGGACTGAGCCTTTCCAAAGGTGTGGGCTCTCCGGTCACTTTCTCTCCTCACTTCTCTCTGGAGCAAGAGACCAAAGCCTTTTGCCAAGGACTAGAGGCTGGAAGGGTGATGGAACTGGAAAAATCCAAGTTGGAATTTCAGCTCTGTTATTTCCTAGCTGTGTGACTATAGGCAAGTTACTTAACCTCTCTGAACCTCTATATGTTGATCTATAAAATGGCACTAATAGTGCCTATTGAGAGTTTTGCTTTGGGAATTCAGGGAAATGTGAAACCGTGTCACAGTGTGAGACACACAGTAGGGGCCTCAGTAGGCGCTTGTTTCTTCCTAGGCAGGCATTCTAAGGCAGCCTGCCTCCACAACGCTGAACGTTCAGCTTCTACGTTATCCAGTCACTGAGTTTTGCCCACTGCTACTTCTCTGCTTCATGGGAACCTCCCCTTGCAAAGGAAAGGAGGAAAGGGCAAGGCTCAGGTGAGATGCTCCCTGAGTGTCTGGCTGACGGCTGTGGTGGGGTAGGGGCCCAGGCAGCACCTGAGTCAGCGAGGTCACCCATGGCCCATCCGAGGACACAGCAAACAGTGTAGTCCTGGAGGCATTTGTCGTGGCAGATCTTTCTGATGACGCTGAAGGACAGAGAATGGCTGGAACACTTCCCACCCAGCTCACCACTGATGGTCCCAAATCCTCTCTGCCCAGCAGTCCGGGCAGGTTCCTGGAGAAAGTGGCTGGCTGCCTGCCACAGCCCCTTTCCAGTGCGTGCTCTCCTGCTGTGGTGTATCAGGGGATCAACGAAACGTGATCTTCTACGGGAAATGGACGTGGCCGGGCATCCAGAGGAAACTGTGGAAGCTCTTCTGTTTATTTAGCAAGAGCAGCCCCTGCAAGACTGTCTGGGCTCAAATTAGAAATCAACAGATCTCAAGGGTGGAAGGTCTGGCACAGGGTGGAACTGTCCTCCGTAGTACGCTGCACAACGGCAGGGGGCGCTATTCACATCGAGTGCAATGCGAATGGGGCCTGGAAGTGTGCGCCACTGCCCTGGAGGCCGTGACAACTATTTTAGAGATGAGGAACTTGAGACGCCGAGAGATTGACAGCACGCCCGGAGACTGACAGCTAACCAGCGCCAGAACTGGGATTCAAACCTGAGGCTTAGCTGCCATAGCGTAATGCTTTGACATTTTAGCATTTAAGGCCTCTTAGGCAAAAACAGTATCACCACATTTTTGGCAAAAGTAAAACTTCCTCTGACTTCCCCCAAAACTGACCACCTCTTGGAGATACATGGGCAGGCTTAACTGGTCTTTTTCTAAAAACATGTAAAATGTAAAGAGGTTCTGATTTTTGGACATCCAAAAAAAAAAAAAAAACTTCCATTTGGGCTGGAATTAAAATGCAGTGGCAGCTGCATATCTATCGCAAGACAGCAGTTACCAACCCTAGCACAGTGTGCACGCGCTGCGGAAGGTCGGCAGGGTCTGACATCTGTGTCCTCTGGGAGGTTAGGGATCCTTAGGATGCCTGCTTGGCAGCCTTGGCCTGTAGAGTGAGTCCATTAACCGGAAACTTACAGCTTGGGTGGAAGAGGCTCCAGCCTTCCCCCAAGAGAAGTCTGTCCGCTGCCGTATGGGAGCACACACCAATAGGCATGTCAAAGGGGAAAACCCATCCAGCATTATAACTGAACTCATTTGGGGATGTGTGTACGAGGCGGTGAGGAGGGGGAGGTCAGGATAAATGTTAAATCCTAACCTCAACATGTATTCCTGTTTTTCCCTACTTTGATAGAATATTCAGACTTACCAGTCTTGGCCAAAAGGTCAAATCTAAGAATCTCATTCTGGGTTACATCTCAGATCTCTGAGTGTTTAGGCAAATGTTTTATATGAGGAAATAGATCTTTACCACGGCAAACTCCGCAAAGGTGGCAGATTTTTAAAAATTTACATAGCACATTTTTGGTTTTTCCTAGCAAAGCACTGAGAATTATTTACAACATGGTAAAGCCTTAAGAAATCGTTTCTGCTGATGGTGCAACTGCATTCCTGGGCTCCCCTCTGCAGCCCAGCGAGGAATTGTGGGAACGGAAGGCTTTTACTTTTCTTTCAGTCACACACTGTCTAAGATTTAAATACACATTTGGTGAAATCAGTGTGATGCAACTGAAGGGGAAGGAAGTGACCGTGGTGGTAACTTAAAACCGTGTGTACGTCAGGTCACTGGGAGACGAGAAAACAGGTTGAGAGATGGAGCCAATGAATGGCAGAGCTGGGACTCTCCCACGCGGTCTCGATCCAGAGCTTTGATAGGACCCTGGTTCCGCCCAGTTCTGTTATTGGCTATGTGATCTTGGGGCTCTCTGAGCCTCTGTGACTTCCCTGTTACATGGGGAAACGCCTGGTTGCAGGTCTGGCTCCCTGGAAGCAGCCTCTGCGATCGATTTGGGTGGGATTAGCTTTAGAGGGAGCGAGCACCCCTAGGACAACAGCTGTGGGTGCAGGAGCGCGCAGAGGAGGAGTTGGGCTGGGATGCAGTCGCCACCCCCAGGTAGGTCTGGAGCTGGGACAAGGAGGTGGGCTGTCGAACCCTCCCGGACCAGCCATTGGTTGGTTGTGGGTTGCCCCAGGAACGGAGTGTGACCTTCGGTGAGCTGGTGCTGGCAGCTGTGCCTGCAGCTGGGGGAGCGAGGCTGCCGGTCCCGCAGGACAGCCCGCATTCGCCACAGGTTCTGGGCTCTGCCCAACTCAGGGGACCTAGTGAGAGAATGCCGGCCTGGCGGTTGGTAATCCACAGCCTGCTCAGAATGGAAACGAGTGGCTGCAGCCCTGGCACTTAGGAGGGACACACCTGACATCTCTCCGCCCTGACCCTCCAAATGATAGGACTTCAGGAGCCCCTTTCCCACGTGGGCCTTTGGTATGGGACAGTCAAAAGAAACACCCCTTTCCTTCACAGAACCTCGAAATCCACATGTAGAACACCCGCCATGGAAGGCAGGGAGCAGACTGTCGGGCGGGCGGGACTCAAGTTGGCCTCAGCTCTAGGAGTACTGAGCATGTGTCTCCCCAGAGACAGGAATGCAAACAAGCCTTCAGGTGGAGCTCCAGGTTCAGAGGCTGCGTTACTTATCCTCACCCTCTCCGATTTCTAGTTTCAGTGGCGATTCTCCCGAGAAGACATGCACACCAGGCAGATGAGGAAATCCAAAGGTAGAAGTGCCAGAGACAAACGACGAGCAGAAGAAAACGAGAGGAATGTAGAAGACCAGTTTTCCAAAGCTGGAGACGTGGGAAACTGCGTGCCCCTGGGTGGGCAGCAGGAGAGTGGGGCTTCTGAGGTGAGGGTCCCTGTCCAAGAGGTCAAGGAAGAACAGCTGTCCCCTCTCGGCCAGCTGTGCGTAGGGGGTGTGGAGGGCCGGGCCGTGCAGAACGGTCCTGCCGGCCATAGCAGGGCCCCGGCAGGGGACTGCACTGGGCACTCCGATCCTGGAGAAGAGGCCAGGGACGGGGGTGCCGAGGAAGTTGCTGGGGAGCCAGCTACAGCAGAAGAACACTGAGTCTTGGGCCGTTGGCGCTGAAGCTAGATGAGCTGGCAAACCCGAGGCACCTTGCTGACAGCTGGTTTGGGCGCTGGTTTGCCCTGGTGTTGTGTTGCTAACTTTTGGCTTGGCTTGACCTCTCCTCGTGAGCTCTCCCGGCCCTCTGAGGGCCAGGGCCCTGACAGTGTTGGGTTTTGCACATCCTTTGGAAAGGTGTCATTCATGACCCTGTGTTAGAATGCAAGAGGCCAGATTATTTCTTCCAGACCTCAAGGCTGGAGGCCCAGCCCTGGCTCCACCATTCCTCCCACGGGAGGGTTTGGACCATCCAGTGCCTGTGTCCACCCTGCAGGGCCTCCAGGGAGCATTTAGGTCAAATCCATGGACATCCTTGGCTATAAACCAAGGCTGCTGTTCACTCCCACAGGCTGTCGGGCAGTGTCCATCCCTTGCAGCTGCTTGGTGACTTTTAACCCCCAGAGCTCTGTCAGCTGCCCTTCTCCACCTAAACCCCTCAGACCCTGCTGCTTTGGCAAAGAAAATGACATCCGGGAGAGGAGGTTCTCAAAGTAGTCCTATAGATACTGGTAATCTGGAAATAGGTTATTCTGTGTTTGCACCTGCTCTTGCAGAATGTTCAAGAAAGTATTCTGTGTTAGTGTTAATGCCAAAAAAATTTTTTAAAGGTTTTGTATTCAGCACATCATATGAACACACATATGTCATTTTTGTCATTTCAGGGCATCCAGACTGGTTGGTTGGTGCCCTTATGTGCTATTTTAATCAGTGTATCATTGGCCAAGCTGTTACCCATGTATGCTGTGTCTATCACGTGTTTATATTGTCCAGAAAGTATCGTTAAGGCTTTAAGTAGATGGAACTGGCGAACCTTGGAGAGAGAATGCCGACTGTCTTGACAAAAACAACAGCGGTCTATTCTCTTTCTTGTTTAGTTACTTAAAGCAATAAAATATCTATGAGTTTAGTGCATTGTGAGAAGTATCTATCATGTCACATGAAAAGTCCTGGCCTAATGTCAAAAGGACTCCACCCTACAGTCCCCAATCGATTTTTATAAGTTTCTAACTCCTGGCAGCGTGATGATTTTGGGGGAGAAAATGAAGCTTCCATGGAAAACTGTGGGGCCAGGTAAGCATGCTGTGCTTTGTCGTCATTTGTAGAAAGACAACGGAAAGTGGAATTCAGATGCACCAGGTAAGTAAGGGGCTCGGTCACCTCCCATGTCTCGGGGTGGAGGGGGGTTGGAGACAAACATCTTTTTAAAACAAACAAAAAAACCCACATTGACAAATTATTTGAGGAAAGTCTCTTTTGGTTGCAAGTTTATTAAAATAAACCACATTTGTAATATATTTTTATAGAGCAGAATTGAAAACCCTCGTACAGCCACATCATAGAGTTGTTTCCTCTTGACAAATTCCCCACGAACACTCAGAGCTTAGAAGGTTAAAGGTCCTGTTCAAAGGACAACTATTTTAAAATGACATTTTCCACAATTATACTCAGTTAATACCTGTACAGCATTTTGATTTAATGAAAATATCTCAGCACATATTTTAAAGGATCATGACTTTAAAAAATATGCTAGTCAGCAACAGGCTAGGACGAAAAACTGCTCACAACTTTGAAAAGGGCCTGGGGGGCCTTATCACTCAGCTTTGGGTACATTTTTCAATAATGAAATGACATTTATATTGGCTGTATTTGCTGTGGGGAAAAACAAAATTAAAGGTGATTATAACTAATTTGAATTCCTCAGGGAGTTTGGCCCTAGTGTCAGGCTAACAATTCCTGAAGGTCTTGTTTCTTCTCCTTTGCTTCTCTCCATCCCTGCTGATTCTGGCAAAGTATCAGTCTACTGTGGAGGTTCTCAAATTGGCAGCACCTTGGAATCACTGGGGGAGCTTTAAAAAATACTGCTGCCCAGGGCCTACCTGCAGAGCCTTGAATGGGTGGGCACTGGGATTTTTAAAAGCTCCCTGGGGGTCCTAGGGTGCAGCCAAGGTTGAATACCACTGGCCACAGGATCTCTGTGAATTGAATCACAGCTTGTCCCTTGTGAAATAAAATGCTTTTTACAACTGGTAAATAACCAAAGTCCTAAAACCCAATCCAGACATCCTGCATGTAATTTCAAATAGGGTTATTCCTGAAGGAAATCTTATTTTCCTGTGATTGCCAATAGTGTGAAACGCCATCTTTTGCACTGACAAGGTGGCAGGAACAGTCAAAGCTGCAAAGACTTGCGTTTGGCACAAGGAGGCTTGTGCATGCAGCAGTCTTTGGGGCTGCGGCCATCACAGCGGGTCTGCAGGCGATGTGGAGTTCTAGGGGGTGACCAAGTGATTCATATGGGAGGTTCTTATGAGGCCGTGGCTGAATTCCAATTCGATTCTTTCATGGGGAAAGTGTTTTCAACCTCTTCACCTTCAGAAGTTCAGGAGAGGGTAGTGGGTGGAGTTTAGTGTCACTCACAGAGTAAGGAGGGAAGGAGAGGAATTCTTATCAGATCTGCTTAAAGAAATGCAGGTATATTGCTCTCAAGTACAGATGGCCACAAGGTCAAAGTATTGACATATGGAAAATCTAAGGCAACCTATGCTGTCGGAGCAGTAAGACTTTTATATTGGGCTTGGTATAGTGGAAAAGCCCAGCTGGGCTTTGGAATTGGACAGAGCTGGTGAGGAAGCTAACTGGACACAATCTACACATGTAACCTCAAGTTAATTTTTTCACACCTCCGAGCATCATCTCCTCAGGTGTGAAACAGGGCTAACGGCACCCACATCATTGGACTTCTGTGAGGATTAATAAGATGTGTGTAAAGTGCTTGGTCCATGGAAGCACCCCGTGCGTAGCGGTTAATCATAATGCTGACAGGTGATCAATGTGGCAGAGACTCATAGTGCTCACGCAATATCCATAGACGTACATCGTGTACTTTCCAGCCCCTCTTGCAGTGTGGGGGCACAAGACTGGCGGTGGGATGTGAGCAGATGTGATGTAGGCTACTTCTGGGCCTTTTCAAAATGTCCCAGGGACCCCCGCCAGCCCTTCACCTCCAACACCCCTGGCATAGTTCAAGACGGATCATGACACGGGCATTAAATAAGCCTTTGCTATGCTAAGCCACTGAGATTTTGAGGTTTATCTGTTACTAAAGCATAGTATATGCCATCTTAACTAATGGAAATACCACAGTAATACTTGCAGAGTATCAATTTGTTAGTGGATTATAAGTAACAAAAAGATAAACACGAGTCAAATCCTTGTCTGAGTTTTTTCAAATCTCCGAACGGATGATACTTGAGTTGATGCTTAGTGGGAGCAGCTTCCAAAAAGCATTAGCAGGAGGCATTCTAATTTATTTCTATGAAGCACATTTTATCAGAACCCTAATCTAAACATATTAATCATGGCCCGAACTAAACCACAAAGTGTCTTTCAGGAACAGCTCTCAGACGTAGCAGTGCTTATTAGTAGGAATGTGTTGACCCAGAACCCGTCGCTCACACAGCACATTCTGGCACGGCTCTCCCCCAGTGCGGGGACAGTGTCGCAGCACGACCCCGGCTCTGTCCTGCTGGGGCTCACAGCAGCCTGGGAGTAAAGATGAAGTCCCGAAAGGGTTGGCAGCGGGGAAGAGGCGAGGACGACTGGGGTGTGCGCCGCCAGGAGCTCAGCACCGACTCCCCGCCGGAAGTGCTGGGAGCTGACTGCGTGAGGAGTGCAGGGTGGGCCCCTGGCGATTAGCGCTCTGCCCGCGCAGTGACCCGCCAAAACGTCTGGGTTTCCTGCACCTGGCTCCCGGAGTTTGGAATAGGGAAGCGTGTGCATGTC
The DNA here is from genome assembly GCA_963575035.1 of Avahi laniger. NCBI lineage: Eukaryota > Metazoa > Chordata > Mammalia > Primates > Indriidae > Avahi > Avahi laniger. Next base: position 19,327 of record CAUYSK010071294.1, read on the forward strand.
AGATCTAAGGAGAAGACCCAGCGAGCCTCTGGCTGGTATTTCTGAGGTGGCTGTTGCCAGACAAGGAAGCAAAATGATGTTCATTACAGGTTCCTGTTGATAACAATCATTTCTGTGGCCAGACTAAGAACTTGAACTAACCCTGGTGGGTGAGTGCTTGCTTCCCCAGCCCTTGCAAAACAGTGTGGTGTGGTGTTTCCTTCCAGCAGAGGCAGCCAGACTGCAAGACTGTTCGTTATAGAGATACAGATTTTTTAATTCTTACAACACTGTGCTAGATGCTGGGAAGATGGCAATGCAGAAGAGCCTTGTGAACCAAGGACCAAGGATTCTGGTCCTTGTGGTAAGGATAATGGGAGGCCACTGATCAGTTTTAAGCAGGAAAATTACATCAGATTTGAATTTTTTAAAACATCTTTCTGGCTACTGAGAGTAGTGTGCAGGGGTCCCAGATAGAGTGCAGAGATGCAAGTTAAGAGGCCAGTGTTTCAGTCCAGGTGGGGTGTGCTGGTGGCTTGTACTTTAGTAGAGAAGGGGACAGACTAATTTAGAGTTATTTAGGAGCAAAAACTGACTGGACTTTGCAGTTGATTGGGGAGCGAGGGAGGTATTGAAGCTACCAACATGTTAGAACCAGATGAGCAACTGTCCTTATCAAAGGCATTTCTTCAGAGTAATAAATACTCCAGTGATATTACTGTTGTTCAGAACTTTTCTAGAATCTCTCACATGGATTAGTTTTCAGAGCTTGAGTGAATTCAACATTAGTCAACGATGTCACCAAACCTGACGTCTGATACCTTTCTTAAGACCCAGTGAACTTTGTCTTTAATTTTTGGAAGGAAGGGAGTTGTCGGGAGACAGCAGCAGCTGGTGGAGAGGTGCCACAGTTATGCATGTGGTAGTACAAAGGGAATTATCTGTCTTGGGTCTGAAGGGCAGAGCCTGAGCTCTGCCCCAAAAGGATTTTTAATAGTAATGCTGGCAATTACAGCCTCATCTTCAGCCAGGCATAGGTGGAAAACCACCCCCGGACTGTGGGGACTGTCTTAGAAAGAAGGGAAAGGGATTCATTTATCCAGAGACAGTTTCAAAACATGATCCCATGTTGGTTGACTAATGAAAGAAGAAGTTTTTCACTCTGTAACAATGCAGCAAAACTTAACACTTCTGTATTTAAATGTGTTGCTCCCTAGTCATTAAGTTCAGTATGGATTTGGATTTTTCTGCTGCCTCTAAATAATATAAAGGCTTAATGATAAGAAATGTATAATGATGGTATGGTGGCTCACACCTATAATCCCAGTACTTTGGGAGGCTGAGGCGAAGGTTCACTTGAGGCCAGGAATTCAAGACCACGACTAGGCAACATAGCGAGAACCCATCTCTGTAAAAAATTAGCTGGGCATGGTGGCACATGCCTATAGTCCTAGCAACTCCAGAAGTTGAGGCAGAGGATTGCTTGAGCCCAGGAATTGGAAGTTATGGTGCTATGATGATGCTACTGCATTCCAGCCCAGGGGATAGAGTGAGGCCCTGTCTCTAAAAAAAAAAAAAAAACTGTATTTCACTTTTCAGGGTAAGCATTCAAATGCTTCCTGTGATGGACCTTTGTGTTCATGTGAACCTCCATCCTGGGTACTTCCTATCTTGTTGATTCTTCAACAAAAAGAACAAAAAAGTCATTTTAGAAGAGAGGACTACCAGCAAACTCAGCAGTTTCTAGATCCACAAAATGCCTAAGAACAGTCTAAAATTCCTTTTTCTGAAGCTGGGAACAATCAATCCAGCCTTGTCTCAGTCAAGTCCACCTTAAACCCCAATGGGCAAATGTCAGTTTTATTTTTTATTAATGGTGATTCCACCATTTCTCTTGGTCCCTGACTCCAGAATTTAATCAGCAGTAATAGTCCAAAAGTCCTCTACATCAAACTAAACTCTTCTCTTGCTCAGTCCAAGACCATTTCGTCTTATTCTGTCAACACCGGAAATACAAACAATAATCACTGCAAAAATTAATCAAATATTTGAAGACAGTTATGATATTCCTTCATCATCTCTCACTGGAATGGTCAACCTTGATCTCTCTCCATCATGGAAATGTAAAGGGATTTTAAATTGCATCATCTTACCTACGTGACAGAGGAAAGCAGGTTACAGAGAGAGGCGGAATCAGTCATACAGGCAGCAAGTTGTAGAATGGGGGATGATTTAGGTCTCTTGAAGTCTGGCACTATGTTCCTTCCACCACAACACACACCCAACCAATCTGCTTCCTGTTTTGTTTCTTCTCTTTAAGCTCCTACAGTCTCTAAGAACAGATGAGCCTTGCTGGATTTTTACTCTGTTTGCAATATATCTAACAAAGGATTAGCACTCATTTTATTTTTATAAAGAGTTACAAATCAGTAAGACATCAAAATGGACGTTAACAGGAATATGCCATTCTCAAAAGAAGAAACAGAAATGGCTAAAAACTTCAGGAAAAAAAATGCTATGGAACAATCAGAAAATTGTTAATTAAAAAAATCGTCTTCAACTGTTTCAGAAAAAAATATTTGAAGACTAAGAATATCTAGTGCTGGCCAGAAATGGGCACTTTCATATCCTGTTAGAATATAAATTGATAAGGCATTTTGTAGGATAATCTGGTGCTACCAGTCAATTTTTCATCCAGAAATGGTACTTCTAGTAATTTTACAGCAACATGTACAGAAAAATTATAGGAACAAATTTGTTAACTGCAATATTGTTTGTAACAGCCAAAAACTGAGGACATAATCTGGAGTGTGTTAAAAAACGAGATGCACAAAACAAGCACACACAGCTCTACATGTATATAGGGTTAATACAACATCAGAGTTCTAAAAGATACCTAGCAAGTTCTTTATACAGAGGTTCCTTCTAGGCGAGGGAATGGGATGGGGGAGAAGACTTCACCATTTTGGTATACATACTTTTATATTTAATTTTTTACAGTCATATGTATTAGGTAATCAAAAAAGAAAAAAGGAATAGATGAAACTTTGTTACACTCAAGTACAGCAAAATGGTACATGGGGATGAGATGGAAGGGACTAGGTTAGGCTTATGGGCTCCTGCAGGGTTTTAAGAACTCAAAACAGGCCAGATCAAGATGGCTGTTCAATAACTAGAAAAGTTTGGATGCCTGAGCACAAAACATTTAAAAATGCAAACCTTGATTTGATGGTGGGTTAGTAGGTATCTTTACATGTCATTGCCACACTGATAGCTTATGTGCGTATTAGGAAAGAGTAATATTAAAGACATCTATTTTTCTCTAAGATGAGAACAGTACACTTCTTTTGAGTTTTACTTAAAATAAATGAAATAACAGCTCTCAGGTTAAATTATCAGCATATGATCATCTGCAATACCCAGGAATGAAGGACATTGCTGTTTTCCATTCAGAAAGAAAAAAAAAATTCTCAGTGGGAGACACATGACCTCGGATTGTTTGACATTCACTGCGTGCACTCGTGTACTTGCGCTACGCGTCCAGTAATAACAAAGCTCCTGAGCACTGCCTCCAGAGCATGGGTGCACATTCCCCGCTGCCCCTCCCACCCACAGGATCCATCGCTCTAGTGACTCTTAGTCACCCGTCCTCTACAGCTTCTCCTTCAACCAGTGATGCTTGCAAAAAACACATTTTTCTCCAGAACATTGCCACTTTTAATCTTGTTGAAATGTTCTCAGTGTGTAATACAGTTCTTTCTAGAAGATATTTATCACTCTTTAGCTTCATAAAAAATACTGTTTCCCAAAGTATTTAAAACTTGCTCAAGATAACCTTTGTCTTATACTTTCCCATCTTCAATGTCTAGTTCAATGATTGCACATAGCAGATGCTCAATAAATGACAGTTAATCAATTTGTCATCCCCTAGAAAAAGTTGTAACTTTCCCAACTGTAGTCCCACTGAATGACTCTTCCATAGCTTTTCATATAATCAGGCTGTCATTTCTCTTATTTTAGAAAAACTGTGGTCTAGTTAATAGTACTGTACCAATTTAACTATAGTGCTTACTTCTCAGTTTTGATAAATATACTATAGTTATGTTAAACATTCAAGGAAGCTAAGTGAAGGGTATACTGGAATCCTGTACTAACTTTACAACTCTTCTTTAAATCTAAAATTATTTCAAAATGAAGTTTAAAAAACAAACCAATAAACCAATGAGTAAAATAAATGGTGTTCTCTTGACCCCACTTCCCTTCCCAGCTACCACTCCATCTTTTTCCTTCTCTTTATAAGTAAAATTCTTTGAAACTATTATCCATACTCATTCTAATTTCTTTCCTTTCAATTGTTCCTAAACACCCACTCCAGCGTTTTCACTCCCATCTTATCGAGCTCTCCAATGACCTTGCAGTTGCCGAGTCAACACTCGGCAGTCACTCACCCGAACCGTATTTCCTGTACTGTCAGCGGCATCACACAGCTCACCGGTCTGTCCTCCATGAAGCGCTTTCTTCACGTGGCTTTCTAACATTATACTCATCTCCTTTTCCCCCTACCTGTTTATCAGGGCACTTTTTACACTTCTTAAGAGCCAAAAACCTCATTGGCCCCCATGACTTAGTATGGGCCACTGACACAGCAGGGGCAACCTGAGACAAGTGAGCATCAAACAGTTAACTGCAATAGATAAAAACAACCAAATCTATAAAAGCCTTGAGTTCATAATGATACTTTAAATAATACCAACTCATAATATGCTAAAATTCAGCAGTCCCAACCTTTGTGGCACCAGGGACTGGTTTTGTGGAAGACAATTTTTCAACAGACAGGGTAGAGCTCAGGCGGTGATGCCAGCGGAAGCTTCCCTTGCCCGCCAGCCACTCCTGCTATACCACCCAGTTGCCAAATTTCATGGAAAACAATTTTTCCACGGACATGGTGGGGGCGGGGGCAGGCAACAGGCCCAGGAACCACAGTGCTAATTGATGAATAAAAGGAAAGAAATCAAGCATTGATCCTGCCTTTCCTTTACAGACTCATTTCAGGTAATCCAAGCTGATGAGGGACAGTTCTTTATAGAAGAATCACAGGCAATAAATGCGGGAAGAATAGAAATGGATAATTAATCCTTAATAAGAAAATAGATACAGGCAATGATCAATGGCTGCTTAAACAATTAGGTGGAAGTTTGATGGAGACCTTTAATACTGGATGAATCAGGCTGACAAAAGCTGAAGCCACTGATCCATCTTAACAACATTAGAAGTGGGACAGATGTTATGTGTCTCATATGATGTAACAGAAGTATACCACTTTATAATGTAGTCTTGCAACAAAAAATCTTGAATCTGAATATAAATAAGCTCTAGGTCTAATTACCAGTTTCCCTGAAATACTGAAGAGTGGAAGGAGGGTGGAATTGATTAAAAACCCTATAAACCTAATGCAATGTGTGGACTTTTGAGGCCACGGGGGAGGAACGCAACAGTGAAGGGACTTAGATGGTATTGAGGAATCATTGTTACTTGTGTTGAGTATGATGATGACACTGTGGTCATGTTGAAGTGATGTATCTGTTAGAGATATATACTGAAGAATTTACAGGTGACATGATATAATTTCTAGGATTTGTTTTAAAACACACCAGCAGAAACAACAGCAACAACACAAAGAAGTTGAGGGCAGACAAGAACAAACAGCAGAATGTTGATAGTCACTGAAACCAGGTGATGGATGCATATGAAGTCACTTTACTATCTCCCCTACTTTGGTGTGTCTGAAATTTTTCACAGGACTTTTTTTTTTTTACAGTAGAGGACACTGACCAGAACCAGGGTCCTTGGAACATCCTTATCTTAGGACTCCACATCCACCCATCCACCTACAGACAACCTGTTGGTGATAAAGTGCTCCCTGCCTCACTGAAAGCCTCTTTGATGGTAAACTTACAGGGAAGGCCAGGTGTTTGCTCCATTTTTTGGTGAGCAATGGTGCTCATACTAACATTTAAAATTTGAGAAAGACACATAGACTACTCTAATATCTTGAATAGACTGTGAGAGGGTCTCATGTCACAAGAATAAATAATTTCTCAAACTCACAGGGCCAGGAGATACTTAAGAAGTCCTTTAATCCAGCTCATCAGCTCCTGGCAGGCCCTTTCACCCACATAACAAATATTTATGAAGTACTTCTTATGTGCCAAGCACAGCACACTAAACAAGACAGGACCCTACCCACATGAAAGTTACCAGTTAGTAAACCAAATCTAAGATATCCAGCCTCTTGAAATCCTTTCTGAATAGGACAAGGAATAGCACACTAACAGTAATATGCTCATGCAGTGCTCTAGGCACCGCATATGTGTGATCACATTGAATCCCCTGTAACAGCCCTATGAAGTAGGTAGTAGCATGATCCCCTTTACAATTAGCTGCAATTTTATTAATAAATGAGGCATAAAGCAGTTAAGTTATTTGCTTAAGGTCATCTAGTAATTGGTATAGGTGAGATTTGAATCCAGGCAGTCTGGCTCAAGGGCTTTCTCTAGTCTATACTCTGGGCCACCAGGTTATAAATTCCAAGCCACCCTGGCTGGAGTTTCTCAACTTGAATAGCGAAGAGATATGGACGACCTGGCAGACAAGGACAACAGGACATTATTGGCCAGCAGACCAGAAAATGCTGTTTACCACTTAGCACCAGAATGACAGAGCTGAAAGGAACAGCCTTAGCAGTTCACGGACAGTGACAGTGAGGTGGCAGGTAGAGCTGGGTTCTCCAAGACAGGTGGCCCTTGCTCTCTGACAAGAGCAGGCCCACAGCCATGGTGCTGACTGAACAGAGGCCGTGGGTGGTACCTCACTATGTTCCCACCCCAGGTGCACTGAAGATGCTCACCTTGTACCTCCATTCCCGGCACAGAGAGGCCTGGGCTGGGCACTTTCCCCATAGCTGTGGGTCTTCTCTGCCCACTGCCTTCACCAGCTGACAGAAGAGCCCCCTGATGATTCCACATCTCTGAATCTCACTGTGCTGTCCTCCTACACCTCTTAAATACTCAGCCAGGACACTCTGGGGCCAATTGATAAGTCAGGGCTCCTTGTAGCAGCCCAGAGTGTCACACATTCCTCTCACCTCTGAAATACTTGTGATCATTTCCTTGAATGGACTATGATATTCCCATCAGACCAATGGCTCTTCCCTTCTTCCCTGAATTCAAATCTGGGATCAAAATAGTTGACAAATGATCTCTGCTTAAAACTTGACAAAACTCAACAGGGCAGAGGTTAGAGTGGTGATATCAGCCATCTTCAGAAGGTCCTGTGAATCAATTGTGTTTAAGCCCAGAAGTCCCTGGCAGGCCTGCAGCAACAGAGATAAGAAAGCGCAACCTGTATTCTCTCATCAGCTCAAGAAGAGAATCTCAACTGAAGCTCCTGGCTCTCCAGTACTGATCTGTCCTTCCCAGGCTCCCTTCACCCTCCTGTGTTCTCCAGGCAGGCAGCCTAGGGCCCAAGGCTGCTTATCACAAAAAGAATAGTCTCACCTTAGCATATGGGCTTCTTTTGGATTTTTAAAATCTAAACAAAGGTAAGAATTACAGTTGGCTTTCTAGCACTTTCATCAGAGCAGCTCTGGGATGAGGCTCCACCATTCTTTCTACCTACCTTGGGGGATTGCCTCCCAAACCCAGACTTAGCAAGAGTCGAAACATTAGTTGCTTTCTTTCCAGTCATTCAACAAGTACGTGTTAAGTAGCTGTTTGTGCCAAGAACAACTCTGGTGAAAGAATGAAATAAAAAGTAGAGAAGCAGGATTTGGAAATGGCTCTATACACCCTGATCAATCCTAAGCACATTTCCACAGCCAGCTAGCGCAGTCACTGAAGACAGATTCAACATGGAGCACAACAGTTACCAATGCCTCGGTCCCAAACAAGAATCCGCCTCCAACAGCATGTTAACGCAGGCAGCCAAGACATAGAAAGGGTTTCATTTGAGAAGAAACTAACAATTAGGATACATACTTAGGATATTCATTAACAAAAAAGCAAATATGCTGGATATTCATCACCCTAAAGAAGTGTTCCTAACAATTTTCCATTTCCAAACTCAACTTTGATGGTCCAAATAAGGCTGCAGGCCATGGTGAAGTAAACAAAGGCATTAAATTCGAAGAATTTTCAAAGTAAAATTATTAAGAATGTATTTAAAGTTTATCGAACATTACACACATAGATGGCTGTCAAATAATTTAAAGCTAGCCCACACATCACATACAAAACCATATTTTCCTATATTTAATGTTAAGTATATATTGTCCAACTGCCTAAGGGAAAAAGAAAATCTATATTAATCAATTCATGGTACATGATGAGATAATTAAATAGTTATTAATAAAGAAAATCAATATAGTAAAATATAGTTTGATCAATGAGGTTCTTGCAAAAAGTTTACCATTTAAGTCTGTCGGCTGGCTTTTCTTTTATTCTCCAGCTGGTCGCTTACTTCACAGCCTTAAAAAAGAAGACAACTAAGCAGAGATCAATTCATCTTGCCACAGTGACATCTCTCTCTTACTATCCTGAGCAAATCTCACCACCTCTTTCTCTTTTCTGCCTTTGCCTTCTTCTACCACCACTTCTCAAAGCAAATATGTTCTTTGGGAACATGGCTATTTTCCAGTTGCTTGGAGAAAAAGTCCGTCATTGGAGGTGGACCACAAATATAGAACAAAGTCTCTTTTGAAATATGAGCTCTTATCTCCTTTTCTGTTATTCTTCCTTCTACCAAAAAGAATAAACACCAAATTAAGCCAGATATGCTGGTATTCTTAAATGAGGAAACACTAACCACAATTCGGCCACAGTGTTAATTTGCAGTAACTCAATCTCAGTGAGTCTAGTCTTCAGCCATTCACACATGGCTTCTGTTGGCATCCTGGGCCAGACCCAAGCAGGGGGCATCTCCAGGCTGGCTAACCCATGGCAAGCAAAGTGGCAAGCTAATCACAATGCACGCTTCAGAAAGGGCCAGCTAGCTTACTGGTCTTTGGTGGACATGCAAAACTGCCTTTACCAAAGTAAATAAACTTCTATAAAAATCCTTCCAAACAGGGGGAATCATGAGTAATTTAATTGACCATTAATGGCAAATGGAATCAATTCAGTCAAAGCTGGAATATAAATTCTTTATATGTACACTATAGTGATAACACAAAGGCCCCCTAAAAACTGTGGAAAATAAATTTTTAATATAGGCAGTAGAAACCTGTACATAATAAGTAAATCCAACTAAATATCTCCTTATTTTTCCATGATGAATCATCCCAGTTCCCCAAGTAGTGACATTCCCAACCAGCAACTCTCAACAATAAAGCATCTACATTCAACCAACTGGCATGTCCATTAAATAACTGCATGGGGATAGTCAAAATATCTTCAGGGACTCACCTGTGATATATGGCTTGAGTTCTGCACTGATTTGTGTAGTCTGTTTTGTAACATGCAAACTGCATGCAATCTTCTCAGGAAATTCATTTACTAAATCGAGGATATTTTTCTGGAATGTCAAACATATTTGGTCACACTACAATTTTAAAAAATAAAAACAGATGTGTACAACCACTGACGCTGAACCTCAACTCCCATTCTGCACACGTCTGCCGCTCTTGCTCTCCACTTAGGGAGATATTGTTTGCAGCCTAGCAGGCCAGAGCATTCAAAGTACAGAGGGGCTATTTGGCTTTAATTGAAATCTGAATATGCTAACAAGCATATTACCAACTCTCCAGGAGTTTTTTCTTTTTCCTTTTTCTCAAGCATTGGCAATTAAGCAGCAGTTTCACTGACCATAGTTGTGTCTTTTAACTGTTTCTGTTCTTTTGTTCACTCCTGCAGCTGCAAAAGCAATCCCCAGTGAAAGCCTTCCCCATCAAATGTACTTAGCTTCAACAGATGCAACTGATGGGGTTTCAATTATGCAGCTGGGTCCGAACTGTCTTAAGTCTTACCTACTCCTGTGACACACAAGCCCACTTGTAGGCTCTCTAGACTCTCTTCAGAAACTCCAGGCCATGGTGACATCTGTTTGTCCAACCTCCAGATTCCATCCCAGCAAAACCTACCATTTCCTGTCACTGAACTGGAAGCCTCCTCACTACTAGCAGTTTTAATTGTCCTGGGTAAGATGTGTTGGTTAACTCTGATTTGAACATGATTAAACCTTGCCAAGCCTTTTTTGTTTGAACCTTTGCAGATAAAATAGAACCTAGAGAAGAAATTTTCATGAAAAATTAATACCACTATACAAGTTTGCTTACAGCAAGCTATGAAACATACACTTCACCCCTTACCTTAAACAGGAGTTCACTGGTATTTTTTGCACTGTAGAATAGTTTTACTGTTCCTATCTTGTATCCACTTCCTTTGTTTGCCCGCTGTCTGTGGAGATCTGCTGAGTGCCGCAGGATGGAAAGCAGGGGGTTAATTCCAACTCCTCCTGCAATCAACACGAGGTTTCTAGAGGCATCTGCAGGCTGAGGGTCAAAGAAGAACTCTCCACCCACTCTCACAGCCACTTCAGAGTCAAGTGTACACTAAGGCAGAAAAGAAAAGATCCTTTAGTCCTTTAAAGCACAGGTCTTAAGCCAAAAGTTCTACTTTAATAAAGCTAACTGGGTCTACTGCATGCATTTTTATCAGTATTTAGAACTATTTTTACAGCTTGCTTCCAATTTTTCTGGGGCCCTGTGAATTGATTCCACTTGTCCATTATATAGGCATTTGCTACTCTGCCTTCAGAATCCATACTGCACAGCCACTCCAACACTGAGAAAAAGAGACACGCTTCAGTTATTTTGCCATTTGTTAACTTCTTAAGTGATGAACTGCACTGAGGAAAGAGGCAATGGACTCGCAGGCAGGCGGCAGCTCTGAAGTATGGATCTCCCTTATCTGAGTGGTGCTCCTGTGTCTGATCAAAGCTGAGAGGCAGGATGGCGTGAGTGTCACTACACTGGCTGTCCTGGGCTCATCAGGTCTGAGAAGTCTGAGTGGAGGGGACTCCCCCTTGACCCCCTTGGGGCACAGCCAGACCAGCTCTATAGGCTTAGCTCAGCACTGCAGTTCTGATCAGTGCTGTTCCCTTCTCCCTAGAGCAGCAACAGGTAGCCAGAGGCTTCACATTAGGAGGTGAGTATCACAAAGACCTACCTAGGTAAAGTACCTACTATTTGGTCAGTCACTTATACCGGAAATATCATCAGAGTGTACTGGTTCTCGATGGGGTGATACTGCCCCTGACAGGGGTGTTTTGGAAACTTGTGGTGACTTTTCTTTATTGTCACAGTGATTTGGGGAACCCAAATGGCATTTAGAGGGCAGGGCCAGAGATGCTAGAGATCCTGAAATTAGCGGTGTTCCTGGAGCTGGCTCCTACTAAGCTGATGGTTAAATGTGCAGGAATTCTGCGAGCCAGTTTCTACTGGCAGTTTGAAATCAGCCATTGCGGGAGTATTTACAGCACAGAAATCAGCAAATGATACAAGTCGGGGCTTTTTAAAAAATTCAGATAGCCGGTTACCAGCATACCATTATCTGTACTGACAGGACTGTCCTGCACAACTTCTGAATAGCCCACAGGACAGTCATGTAGGTGAAAACCGGGTTGTAATGATCTGAGACCAGACCCTAACTGATTTTACAAATAAACTCCAAGTATTTTTTGCACCGATCTAATTTGGTCCTAATTTTCCAGGATGTAACAACCTCATAGACTGTACTTTGTTGTGTTCAGAACTTTAGCAAGCATGTTCAGTGTTCTAGAAAACCACATCATAGATGGTGTCATGTGTGCTCCTTCTGTTACCCACAGAACACACATGCAGATGTATCATCTGCATTTGTAGACAATGTATTCACGGTGATTCTATGATTAGGAACAACCATCTGACCATTCATTCTATCTTCTAGTTTAGATATGCCCAATCATTTATATATTGAAATACATATCCTTTGATTATAGATCACTTTCCTTTACTTCTCCTTTGTATTACAGTTAGATAATTATGTTATTTTTTTTTTAAATGTCATGTGTTCATAACACTGACTGTGAAATTCATTTCAGGATAGTTCTAGAAAGGGGGCATTGGCGCTAACAGCGTTGGTAATCCCTCGTTTGGATAAAAACACACTGACCTACGAGTCAGAAGACTGAATTTTAATCACAGCCCCTATGAAATCCAGCAAGACCCCACCTCCTCCAAGTCTCTGTTGCCACACCTGGAAAATGGGTAACAGCATCTGCCCTGCCCACCTCACAGCGTTCTTGTGGACATCAAATGATTCGCGGTGGGGGAAAACTCCCTGCTGGTATCAGGTTCTACCTGAGATGGTATTTTAGTCACTGCGGTTGTCATAGAAGAAGTGCTGGGGGTACCTGTTTCCTTCTTCCCTGTCACTAAAAAACAGAATCCAGGGCCTGTGGGACAAGATGGAGTTACTGCAGGTCCTAAAGTGTGGGCTACAGCAGGTCTGAGGCCATGGCAGCCTCCTCGGCTATCCGCAAATCTTATTCAGGGCAAATGACGTGACGGACGGTACACTAGCGGGGAAGACAAATATGGAAAAAATACTATGAAAACAGCAAGCAATTTTTTGTCCGTCACTGATGAGTTACATATACCACTGAAATGAATGGCAAAAACACATTCTGGGAGGTGGATGGAAGCACGGTGCCTCTTGAATGGCATCGTCGTTGGCTTCACTGCATGACTGATGATCCTCCAACAGCAAAACCACATACTGCTTGTAAATTCATTTGGACAAACCAAAAATTCAACATGAGTGGCACCCCAGAACAATATGCACCTTACTCCACCATTACAAAGAAGATTTAGAGTGGGTCCCACCTTTACAATCCCTTTTAAGTAAAGACAATGAAAAACAGTTTAAACATGAGGCTTTTCATGTAAATTGTACTTTTACTGCTTACCATTACTTTGATTTAAAAAAAAAAAAAAAAGGCCAGGCGTGGTGGCTCACACCTGTAATCCTAGCTCTCTGGGAGGCCAAGGCAGGCGGATTGTTTGAGCTCAGGAGTTCGAGACCAGCCTGAGCAAGAGCGAGACCCCGTCTCTACTAAAAAAAATAGAAGGAAATTAATTGGACAACTAAAAATATATAGAAAAAAATTAGCTGGGCATGGTGGCGCATGCCTGTAGTCCCAGCTACCTAGGAGGCTGAGGCAGGAGGATCGCTTGAGCCTACGAGTCTGAGGTTGCCGTGAGCTAGGCTGACGCTACGGCACTCTAGCCCAGGCAACAGAGTGAGACTCTGTCTCGAAAAATAAAATAAAAAAAAAAACAGAACCCAAGAAAAACAAATTTTAAGAGCACAGATTTCTCCTTACACGTTCCTGGCATAAATCAACTGAATTAACTCCCTCCTAAGAAGTAATAACATATCACATGCTTTTTGAGGACCAAATCTTTAGCATTCACAGCTTGGCATCTAATATGGTAGGTGAGCAGTAAATACTTTTGGACATGAATTTAATTCAGTCTCTACAACTTAAAGATGAGTTAAACTTAGAGAAAAATCTAAGAAAAAAATGAAAATTATTTGAATTCACAAAACATGTCCTTTTTGGTAAAGAACTGTTAAATGAATGGAAACTCTTTCTCTGAGGGGAAAAAAAATGCCTGAACTTAACTATTTTAAATATGTAGGAGATTTTTACGTGAATTATGGTAAGTGGGTTTTCATTTTTGACAAAAGAAATTAGCAGCAAGAGAGCATTCGGTTAGGAATAACTTAAATCTAGGAAGTGCTACACTGGCTACCAAAGTGCTTTAAAATGCTCCTTCCTTTCAAGTCTCGAAAATAGAATCTAAGACACAAGAGGCTCTGCCTAATGATAACAATGGATTTCATCTTCCTATGAACTCCCTCCCTCCCTCTCTCTTGCTTGCCTGTACACTTCTCTCTTTATAAGAATCTGGGAGTGAAAGATACTGAGAAATGAAAGAGAAATAATTTTCTCCAGTGGCCATCTCTGGCATGCTTAGTAATGACAACAAAGAAAGCTTTTAGGTTACTGCTTTTAGAAACTAGAGTATTTTCAACCCTGAAGTTGGCAAGAATATGTGCCCCAGGGAAAGATAATACTCAAGAAGCCTGTCTTCTCTTTAATGACAAAATAATCTCCGGTAGGTCTATATTCTAATTTGCTAGCATCTGGAAAGAATCAAAAGCCACCTTTGTCTTTTGTTGATCAATAAAAATTGCGAGGGTAGCATGAACACAAGATTCAAAGCACTGCGCAGTATAACATGTAAGTGAGTAAAAGGGCATTACCTTCAATTACATAGCAATGTATCTAATTTGGGTATAGATTTTATACTTGTGAAATAAACAACCTTTCCACAGCAACTGGAGCCAAGCACACAACAGCTGTCTAGAACCCTTTACCCGGCCAGGAGTTTGAGCCAAAGCAGATAAAATAAAGGAAGACGTTTATGGCACTTTATTCCATGTCCCAACAGAGCAGCCTGCTGCCACCCAGACACTCACGTGCCTCCATTGTCCACTCTAATAGTTTAATAAGACAAATCCTCAGGAGAAAAATAGCCACCTGGAAATGGTTCCAAGAAAAATCTGCCCTCGTAAAGGCTGTTTGCAACTCCCACTGGGCAGAGCAGAGTAGGCCCTACAGTCAGGATGTGCATTCAGGCAATGCCACTTTGAGATTTTCTACAGCCTCTAAAAATAAGTTCCTTCATTGAAATGCCAATGAGGCATGAAACCAAGCGGGGAGCTGTGGACCAGGACTGGGCCGGGTCACATGAGGACCACTGGGGATGGGTGGGGGAGGCTGCACATGGCACTAGGAGCTGGGATGGCCATGCTCATTTCAGCTCTGAGCAAGGGGCATGTGGACACCCTGTTGGTCCGACCCCAGCAGCACACTGTAGAGCCTCAAGAGCAGCCTAGAGACAGTAATGGGTGGAAAATTCACAGAGAATCTGAAAAGGAATGAGGCAGCTGGGGCAGTGCTGAAGGAGAGACTCAGGTTGCAGGGTAAAAATGTGACGGGATACATTTACAATGGAAATGCCAGTGCGAGTACCTGGGGGTTATTCTGGACAGACACAACCTGACAGGTAAACCACAAGAATGTATTTTTATGCCCTTATAAAATTTTTAAAAAGTATTTTTTAAATCCTCTTACAGTAACACTTTTTTTCTTTTGGTGTACAGTTCTATGAATTTTAATACACATCTAGATCTGTGTAATTACCATCAAAAAATATAGAACAGGCCGGGCACGGTGGCTCACGCCTGTAATCCTAGCACTCTGGGAGGCTGAGGTGGGCGGATTGTTTGAGCTCAGGAGTTCGAGACCAGCTTGAGCAAGAGCGAGACCCCGTCTCTACTAAAAATAGAAAGAAATTAATTGGACAGCTAAAAATATATAGAAAAAAAAAATTAGCCGGGCATGGTGGCGCATGCCTGTAGTCCCAGCTACTCAGGAGGCTGAGGCAGGAGGATCGCTTGAGCCCAGGAGTTTGAGGTTGCTGTGAGCTAGGCTGACGCCATGGCACTCTAGCCCAGGCAAGAGAGTGAGACTCTGTCTTAAAAAAAAAAAAAAAAACCAAAATGATATACTACACACTCATTAGAATGAAAATTTTTAAAAGACTGACCATACCAATGGTCACTGCCAGTCACTGCATGTTGAAAAACAGTTTGGCCATTTCTTATAAAGTTAAACACATATTGCGCTTATGATCCAGCAATTCCACCCCTAGGTATTTACCCAAGAGAGATGAGTAACGTGTCCACAAAAAGACTTCTATGAGAATGTTTATTGGCACGTTATTTATGTGAACAAAAGTTCTCTGAAAAGGAATTTGGAGGAGAGACTTTATTCCAGTGAACAGTTTACAAACCAGGGAAGACATTCAAAAATGTATGGGCGAGATTTGACTGAAAGGAAAGAAGTGAATAAGACCCCCCTGTGTGAGTGGGAAGAAGAGAGAAGACAGTGATATAAGCAAAAGGAGAAAAATATAAAAACAAGCCTGTAATGTTTTCCTCCTCCTTTTCATAAGCAATCAAAAACTACAGAGCACCGAGAGAGATGTTTTTTAAAAAATCAGGCTTACGCCAACAGCAAATAATCATGTCTCTGTGTATAGATTGGCAGCTGAGGGTATTTGGGCTGTTATCACCTCAAATCCCACCGGGAGTTGTGGTCTGCGGTGAGAGTGGAGAACTATCTTCTTTCCTAAGAGGAAAGAAATATCTTTGCAACCTATATTGGCTCCTGAGATTTTTGTCTTGGCCTAGTGTAACCTGGGGTTATTATCAATGTTTGAACTTTTAAGGAAAAACATCCATGCCCTTACACCTCAGACTTCATTTCCTCAGGAGTTTAGTTCTGTTGCCAAGTGTCCTGGGAGCTGACTTCAGGCCTTGCCAGTTCTGAGATGAATTCAGATGTTGCTGAGTTCTAAGATGGAGCACAGGCCTCCCTACACACTCCCCGTTCCAGGGAAATCCCAGCCTCACAAGGATGCTGTTCCAGGGGCTATAAGAGACCCCAAATTGCACTCACCCAGACTGCTGGAAAATAAGCAGTGGTTCAACACACCAAAAGCATTGATAATGGTTGGAAATAATAGAAAAAACCTTTCTCTATCTTTACATGTATTATAATTCATGTATATAATATGCTATTATATAATATTATATATAGTATATATAATAGATCAAGCATACGTTTTAACAATTTAAAAGAAATAAATGAAGGATATATGTTGTGTAAGAAAAACCCAAAACTTCATAAACAAATTTTTCTAATATTTTGTGGCGACAATTTAATTTTGTCACCTAGGAGCTTCTATCCCTCCATCTTGGCCTTCTGTATCCGCTGTGTCATTGATTAGAGGGACAGGGCAGTGAGAGAAATATTTTCACTGCCTCCGTTTGGTCCAGGAGTTGGATTTCAGTCACGTGGTTCTAGAACTGTGGAACCAGCAGATTTATATTTTTAGAGGCAATTGGCAAAGTATATATGGAAAAGAGGTCAAAAGTGATAGGGACAAAGCTTAGGCAACTTGTAGTCACTTCCTTTCGTGGTGTCATCTTACTTTGCAAGTGTTAACTGTGTAAGCATTTCTTGTCTCCCTTTAGACCCAGGGAAATAAGGCAGGCAGTAATTAAGCAACTGATGTGAGTCGACCCAGCAAGTTTCTACCAATGGGTGAAAATTCAGCTCTCTTAACTTCAAATCCATACTCCTGCCTTGAACCCTGGTCATTTCCTCTTTCATCACATGCACCTTGTTAGGGATTATGGAAGTGAACTTTCAGAATTCAAAATACATTTCCCAATAGTAGCATAGTCATTCACTGGAAACTTTTATGAAAGCGAATTACGTTTTTTTTTTTTCTCATCCGAAGAAAAGATACTGACATTTTCTGTTTCCTTGCCTAGCAGTACTAATGGCTGCCTACCCCTAAGTGAATGCAGGCAATTTTCCAGAAATGGAGAGTGATACAACCTTAAGTGTTCCACTCTGTGCCAGGTGCTTCATTAGAGAGGCCAGACAGAGTCACAGTAAGGAAGGACATATCTATCTCATGACAATAAGCAGCAAGAGTATGGTTTTGGAAGGCCATTCATTGCCTTGAGACAAAACTATTCAATTCTTCCATCTTCCCCTTGGCCTATCAACATCTGAACTCTGCGGACTCAGCTCAGACAGAAAGAATCACTGTGACACAGAAGAGAAACTCACACTCACCATTATGGCTTAGCTGGAGCTGGAAAGAAATAGCTCATAATGATGAAGAAATCAAAGGAATGCCAGCTTTTTTTTCCTGCCTTGGAGACACTGGAAAGGGACCAGAGAAGCAAGAGAAGTCAGAAGGGCAAAGAGTAAAACGTATTCCTGCCTTTCCTTTCCTTGGCCTGCAGGAGTGGGAATGTCAAACAGAGTGAGGGGAACCCCAAAGGCAAGGGCATCCCCCCTCGGTTCCCATGTTGCTTCTGGGAGTAGGTCAAAATACATTGTCTTACACTGAGAGGTCTGATTGGCACTCATGAGCTACCCTCGGTTCCTGCAGGGGATGACTATTGAATTGAGAGCTGGCCATGAGACCCACCCGCTGTGGTGGGACAAGCTGACCTCGGAACAAAGGCTGGAATGAACCACTAGTCCAGGGAACTGGATGGAGAAATCACAGAAACCCTAGGGTCTGTCTCCTGTGAGAGCTGAAAGAAAGTTGAGTCATCACAAGGGGAGCACATGCAAGCCCAAAAAATGGATCACAATACTGGTCATAGACAGCAACTTGGGAGGCCACCAGAGCCTCCAACTGGATGACATCTTAGGGAAAAAAGTAGAAGATGAAAGCAACCCTCAGAGATTGTTTTTATTCAAATGACACTATTTCCTGTAAAGACCATTTAAATTATTGTATCAGACTCAAGTTAAATGGTGTAAGAGTGTGACAGAAAAATCAAATTAGCTATTATTTTTGAGCAATTCATTACAGAAAAATCGAAGAGGCTCTATTCTCTCTGTTCAGCTGAGTTGTGCTGTATATTAAAGTTTGTAAATATCTAGTGTAGTGTGAGGTCTACCTCCTAATCTGTGGTTTTTCTGGAGTACTAGTAATATATCCCATATTATTATCTCATTTCTTCAAAAATCACATAAGAAGCGTCTCTACACACCTTGGAACACCAATTTTTAGAGCAGATCCAAACCTGAGGAGTACCGATGTGGTACACTTTACTGACAGAACACAGGCATCTCATTAGTGTAAAAGGAAATGGAACAAAATGCAGGTCATCACGTGGAAGACCCTACACAACCACTTAACTCTCATTTTATTTCCATCTTTTTTGTAAAATAAAATTGTTATTTAACCTGGAAAAGTTTCAAAAAGTGTGATAATGTGTCCTAAATATGTTCAAATCTCCTTGCCAAGAAAAAGTACCTTCTGAGATACAAAAAGAACCTGTACATGAGGGCATCTGACCACGGCCACTGATTTCTCAAGAATTTTGAAAAATGGTAAAACTGCAGAAAAACTAAATATGATCACATATAGAACAGATGTTCAAAAAGGAGAAAAAGGTTGATGCTGTAAACTAGAAGCTGGTGACCTTGCTATCAGTCCTAGACCAGAGTCTAGAATGGAGGGTTAGGGCTGGTCCATGCTCACTTAGCATAGGAAATGATGATCAGTTAAAACCAACACAGTCTTACTACAAACAAATCTTGCCACTCTGGTCTCCTTGTTCTCTGTGGCAGTGATGCTAGACTCATTAGAAGCAAACTTTAGAAATTTTGCACTTGAATTTTAGCAAGGAATTTGGCAAGGGCTTCATGATGGACGAGATGAAACAATGTGAGCTGAATCAAGTACCCTCAATTTGTAACTCTATCAGAGTGGTAATCAGTGCCAACCATGACGGAGGCTCTGATGTGGACTGGAGGGCTCTGTCCTTGGCCTGGTTTTATTTTTTGAAGTAATGACTTGAATGAGAGTAGTAATGGCAGCCGACGAAAACCATGGGTGGTGTGAAGCTTTAAGGGAATGGCTAATATATTCTGGGACAAGATCAGGACCCAGAAAGATTCCAGTAGGCAAAAAGTATGGGCAGCTCTAACCCGATTTATATTTACCCAGTTCTGCTCTTTGACATTGGGTCCTCTGTGTCCCCCTTCCAAGAAAAGTCAGCAAAAAAAACTTCACATTGGTACAGAAGACAGAATAGCATCGGGCTCAAGCGTACCTACCTGTTTTGGAGTCAGGCCTCTTTAGACAAGTCTCTACTTGGGGGAGCCTCAGCCTATCCACAATAGGGAGCTAAGGTGGATAAGAGGATTAAATGAGATGCAAAAGATGCAAAGCATTTGGCACATTGTCTTGCCCGTAACAAGCACTCAACAGATAATGACTATATATAGCTACATACACACAAGGTGGCTTAGCAGGAGCATGTGTGAAAAAGGCTTGTGGTTTTAATTGACTCCAAGTTCAACATGAGCCAGTGATCTGATGTGGCCTCCAAAAATAACTGATTAGACTTCAGCTGTCTTTAAAGAGCCATGGAAGGCTGAATAAGTGGAGTGACAATTCTTGCCAGATTCCACATGGACAGACCACAAGGGGAGCCCCATGTTCTGCTCCCAACAATTCACCATTAGCAGAGACCTTAGTAAACTGAAACCCACGCAGCTAGGAGAGCCTAGAACAACAAGAGCACTTAAAACCATGGCCTACGAAGAACTGGACTTGCTTAGTCTGGAGGGAAGAATACTTAAGGGCATCATGACAGCTGTTTCATATATTTTTAGGATAGTCACATGGGAAAGGAATTCGTGTTCAATGTGGAGCTAAACTGGTATTAAAAAACTTTCTACGTAGGAAATGCCAGGGGTTTGGAATGGCACTGATTGAAAGTATAAACCATAATAATGAAATAAGAGGTTTCACTGTACCTTGAGAAAGTCTAGTTCAGCCTTGAGTGATTTTTTGGTTATTAAACATAGGGGACTAACTCCTGAGAAAGCCCTTTTCAGAGACTTTCATCAGCCTTGCAATTAGGTACACATCATCACCATCCCATTTTCAGGGGAGGAAAATTAAATAAGGGAAAGGCACTTCAGTAATTTTTCCAGGTCTGAGGGGAGATTAGAACTCACCACTCCGTTTTTCTCACTCTTCACAAATCTGTCTGCTGAATTGATGGGCTATGATGCCTCTTATCTCAATCAGCAATCTCCTTGGAGTTAAGAATACGGTGATGGTTTGGGGTAACATCCCTCTCTACCATCCTGCTTCTATTTAAGCTGTATTAATATTAATACTCTTTATATTAAAAATCCAACTCCTTAGAAAGAAGTGTTGTGAAAGCATTTTGGTGGAGAGGTACGCAGCTCGCTACAGCAATACTTAGTGACTTCAGCTTAACTGTGCACGGTGTCTTGAGCACTATCTCAAATTCTCATTTGTGCATTGCCCTAGGACTCTCTCTGTTTCAAAATAAGCTATATGTTTAAAAGAATCAGAATCAAGTAATTTATATTCTGGTCACAATATAAGGCTTTGATGGAACAGGCTCAGATTTCTCTCACCTGATCGCTGCATCTAAATGAGGAAAAATGGAATCCCATTCACAATGCAAATATTACAGAAAGCCAGAAATCATTCTGCCTTATAATCAAAACCAGAAAGTTGTTATTGTAGCTCTGCACCATTTGCAGAGACTATTAATTCACTGCAGAAATCCCATTCTAAAATGAAAGTCAAGGCAGCATGACATTGTTTCTACTAAAGAACCACTTTGTCTTAGCGCATCATTTCCAAAGTCAGGGATGAAGCTGACTGACAATAACTGATTAATTTGGGTACTTTGTTCTGGTCACATATTTGTTTAGAAATAAAAAAATTAACTTCAGACAGAAAAGGCAGAAATTTAGTAATTAGGATGATGACTTCCCTGGTGACATTTATTAGAGATAGGAAATTAGAGTGTTTTCTTTAGTTAATATTATATTTTCTAATCACTGTGAACTTCCTGGGGGGAATCTAACACCATAATCGTTGATTCTGAATATTTAAAGCACTGTTTGAAGAGTTTCCTCCAAGGTTTTTTTTGTTGTTGTTTGTTTTTTAATTCTTCCAAAACACATGGGCAGCAAACTTCAAAGGATCCAACAGTGATTTTCAATTATATTTATTATTAGCTCCATAATCAGCCAGTATATGCAAAAGAGCAAAGGCAGTAACTTGGACCACTTGGGGATTGGCATCAGCTTTCAAAATTATATTTGGCTCTTATAGAGGGTAACAGAGTCAGTGAAGATTTTTATTCCAGTTCTTTGTTGTTTTGTTTCATTTCAGTTCTCTACCAATGATTTGCCAAGCTTCAAACAGCATCATTGCCTTCACCCAAAGGTAAAAGTCAAATCAAAATATTTTAGGGATTTTTTTTAATGTTTTATGGGTCCTTATATTACCAATCTATTTTTCTTTGTTATTTCTCTAGATTTTTTCCTTTAATTTTGGGATTCGTTTTAATACCTTGAATTATTAGATCATTAGATCACTATTAAATCATTTCTAAAATTGTATAAAATTACATTGTCATGAATTTCAGTGATGCCAATTGCTATCGATACAGTAAAATGCAAAAAAAGTCTTGATAATTATAGGTAAACGATATCACCCTGAATTGAGAGTCCTAAGGAAATAGGATCAGTGAATCAGGAGAAAACACCCTTTTTCAGGGTTTCAAGTGATGATTTCTAAGCCTCATCTCTAATCTAACTGGAGATACCATTCTGTAGCTCCAGTCCTCACACTTCAGCTCCATAGCCCCGCTGTGAGTCAACTTCCCAAAGAGGGGCTGGACATTTATTCCAAGCAGAGGAGGATGCTGCTTATACCAATAGCCACATCAATCAAATGCTCTGGAATTCAAAACACCTGTAATGACTTTATTCATGGTAAATGGCATGTCCTTTAAAAACGAAGGCAGCATTGTCAGTGGGAGGAACAGAAATAGTCACATGGAAAAGACACAAGAGAGAAGGAGGATGGGTCTTGAGACCGGAGTGGAGAAGGGAGGTCTGATGCTGGCGCCCTACCCAGAAGAGGGTGGGTTTGGCTATTAATGTCTGTTTCTCTGTAGTCTCCCGGAAGGAAAAAACGCGTCCAGTAGTCGGCCTCTTACAGATGCTCTTTCACAACCTCCCAGTGATTTATAACTGCAGCCGGAGTGGTTATCGCTGGACCAGGCCCAGCAATCACTCTCGAATTTGGCCATGGGGCGGCAGCCAACTTTCACAGGCTAGTTACAAAATTCATGCAACATGGTGATCACTTGCAGGCTTAGAGTCAGTTAGGCATATTGAAAAATACAATGTTTCAGGTTTTATTTGCCCCAAGACAAATGTTCAGAGATGGCTGTCCTGACCATGGTTTCGCAGGCAACTTGTGCCTTCTAGTCTATAGATGCGTTGGGGCTATGTACTACTGATGGCTTTTTGGGTCCTGTTTTTTCCCTGGCCTCTTTATAATGTTGGAACATTATAATTTTGGAGCTCTAGTTCCTCCTCTGATTTAATTCTCGGAATGTGATACTCAGTGTACGCTAACTGCTGCAATGAGAACATTTTGAACATTCTCAATTTCAAGATGGTAGGGGCAAGGCCTTAGTCAGCAAAATACAGGCTAACATTTTCTCTTCCACTAAAATTGCAAAACATTATGAAGCATGCTGACAAGCAATTCATAGTGTTTTAAAGATATACATACAGGCTACACTTGGCAAAGTGTCCGTCTCCTGCTTCATTGTGTCATCACAGACCAGGATTTTACCTACAACAGATAGCTACAGGTTGAGTGAGGAGAGCAATGTGCAGATAAAAATGAAGATGCAGAAATTTAGGCCAGCCAGGAGCCAGTGATTTTCCAGTCAGGACTCAAAGTCCAGCAGAACCACAGAGAGAAACCAATCACTGCCAGTCCTTTGCTTTTTTTGCTTTCTTGTTTCACTGACGGCCAGGGAAAGAGCTTAGGTTCCCATGAAAGCAAGAGCAAAGGAAAAGGTCAAGTGAAAATTCTACCAGTTCAAGTAATTTATGACAATACAGAAAGGTACTTTGGAAAAAGACCATTGAGAGTTTAGATCAACAAAAGTAGAAGGTGTTGCCAACAGGTATCTAGCCTTTGTTTCTCTCTCTCTCTCTCTCTCTCTCTCTCACACACACACACACACACACACACACACACACAAAACTCACCATGACCTGCAAAAAGAAGGACCCTTTGAATCCAAGATCGTCTTAACCAATAAACAGGTCCGATGACAACACAGTGCCCTCCTCACCACTACCACGTCCACTGAGATCCAAAAGCTGATGGAAACTACACGAAGTCTGTGGATAAAATGAATTTAAAGATACAAGGATAAGGTATAAGGATATAAGATATAAAGACTGGTGAGTGCTTAATATTGGTGGTTTGCTGAGTTCTCCGAATAAAAAGGAAAATATAAAACTATAAATTTACATTGTTATTAATTGTCCCAAAATTCAGGCACTCTCTTATTCTCTCTCTCCCTCTTTCTCTCAAAAACATTATTTTAAGCTTGACAAGAAAACCTGTTGTCTTAACATTTGTCCTTTTTTTATTCCAACTGCTTTAGCTTCCAAGGTTAACAATGCAATTTTAGGGCAGTGCCAAGTGGGAGGGTTATTCAATGTTTTAGTTGTCTCTTGCATCTGAAAGCCACGCTGAGTGAATCTGGCCTGACACAGTGGTGTTGAAATCCAATAGTTTCCTTGCAGTGGAGGGGAAAACAATTTTTTTTTAAGTTGCATACAAAGGCTGGTGTGATCAGTTCCACAATTATCATTGCAGAATCTTTCCCCATATAGAGACTGCCCTTTAATCCAAGAAAATTTCCATGTAAAAATGCCTATTTTTAAAAGAAAACAAAAGAAAAACCTGAAGATTTCATTCTCCCTAAGAATTTCACCTAAAACCAAACAAAACGTTAAAATAGTTCTTAAGTTAAAATTTTTTTCAAGATCAGATAAAGCTTTACCAGACCAGGGAGATGTGAAGGAAAATATGTTAGACCATAATGAGACTTTCTAGGAATAAAAAAGCAGTGTTGAATCTCCGCTATGTACCTCTGATACTCTTCTTTTATAGTAGGCTTTTGACTTGGGGCCTGTCACAGGCCCTCCTGTCACTGCCGGAAGAGTAACGTAGCCCCTGTCCCAGGACAAAGTCTAACCAAGGCATAGTTTCTGCAGTCATAAAGTTTTTGTCCACAGGGGAGTGCAGATTGGCTAAGCCATCCACCCTGCCAAGAACATCACAAACATCATGGACGATTTCTCTTTCCTAATATGCTTACGTCAAATTTACCCCATTAACAAACAAAACAGAAAATTAGAAGAGAAACTTGAACCTACACGTGAACGATATGCTTACCTGGTATTCACTGACACATATTCATTCACACGCACACACATGAGTAAGATGTGTACAATCCTGGAAAGAATTGTGCTTTACAGTTTGCAAACAACTCCCCTGCTCATCCTAACAACTGTGAGGTAGATAGGGTGGGCAGATGTGCTGGTGGGAGAGGGGGCAGCTACTATTACTTCCATCATCTTAGGTGAACTGAAGGCTCAGACAAGTAAAAGTGATTTTTTCTGGAGTCTCTGAGCTGGTAAATGATGGAGCCAGAACTGCAACTTGGGTCTTCAGGCCCTTAGTCCAGTTACCTTAAACCTCTATCTCTAATTTTGACTTTCTCTATAACCTCTAATCCTTTGGGAGTTTTCTCCCTTAGAACTAATTGAGTAGACAGATTTGAAGGAGTCCATGGATTATGCACCTAGAATTTGACACAACCCACTCCACAAAATGATGTGAAAAAGAAAAGATTTGTGTTCTGCTCCCTGCGCCCAACCCCACAGCAAGGTCATGGAATTCTCCCTTTTCTCTAAGCTGGAGGTTAGCTGTGCCTCCTGTGGATCACAAACTCCGTTTTCTTCCTCCAAGATAAAGTTTGAAGCAACTGCTGGATGCTGAAGAGCTTAAGGAAAGAATCAATCAGCCACCAAAAGGAAATGGAAACTCCACCCCAACTCCAGTATGTTGACGTATTCAGTCCCCAAAAGTTCTTCAACCCATACGCTGAATTTCCTATATATAGGACAGCATGACTCTTACCCACAAGGAATTTTTAGGACAGAGAGAATATTTAGGTACAAGGACAGAACCACCTCTGAAAGAGTTAAGTCTGTTCCGAGAGAGGAGGATACGATGCTGATCATGCAGCAGTGTATTTGAAAGCAGCAAGCTCTTGCATGAATTTCTGAGGGTTAGCCTCAGCTGTGAGCTTGTATCTCACTCCTTCTTTGGCTTCAAGTGTCACACCCAGAAGCAAGACTGTGGGAGCCACTTCCCCTCCCTCTTCCCCACCTGCTCCTCGATGCAGTAGCTTATCTGTGGGAGCCGCCCCTGGCGGCAGGACTCTCCGCATGGACCCCCTCTGTGGCGGAAGGCAGAGGAGAGCCATCCTTTGGGCATTTTTCACACTGTGTTTTTCAAGCTGGCACTCCTGGGGGAAGATGAAACATTGATTAGCTTTCCAAAGTAGAGCTGGATATGAGTGATACCAAGGGACTACAGTGTAAGTGATGCCTTGCTGTGATGCCTTGCTGTGAGGAATCTCTCGGCCTGGTTAGCATGACGGCCCCAGATGCCCAACTCCTATGTCAGCGTCTCCCACGGCAATGGCTTAAGGGTGTCCACGGGGCTCTTGGGGCACAGGAATTATAACTGGATGGTGTTGTCTGACCATTTGGGTAGCTACATATCTGTATGTCGACAAATACGAAAAAAATCTAACAACAACAAAAGTTATGCCAACCTCCAACAATCAGGTCAGTTCTAATATGATTGTGAGGATGTTAGGCACAAATTGTGACATAAAATTTGGACAGAGCTCTGGGATGGAAGTCTGATTTTGTAATTTTGGGGGGCTCGTGTGTCAGATTTACCCCTGAGATGACTTCCTTCTTAATAACGAAAAGCAAGCCAGCAATGTTCTACTGCTGTGTGCTTTGGAAGGCAGTGGGAGCCATAAAGATCCCCTCCTAAGGGGATCTGCACACTTGCCCATAATATAGGAAAACTGTATTGAAATTGGGTATATAAGGCATAATATATAACATAAATTTATATTTGTAAAAGCTGTTTACATTTCCAAGCACTGTTACATTCATCGTGCAATAACTAGAGAAAATTTGATAAAGTTTGAAAAAGTTACAGAATCAGACTTCCACCCAACACCACCCAATTACAATTTCCTGTGAACAATAATAGTCTTTAAATTTCTTTGTGTGTTGCTCCCAGCACAGATGATTTGGTTGTCCATAAATATTAGATCTTGAGAAATGCTATTGATTATGGGACCAGCTTATGATATTTTGGCCATGATTTAGCACACAGCTAGTTTTACGCAGACCTATTTAGATTTTGTAACTAAATGATTTGCTTCTCTGTTAAGAGGAAAAATTCACAGTGTATTAAACTGATTAAAAAACAAGTAGAAATATCCTGACATTTAAGGTAGAGAATTCATGCAGAAAATATACCATCAGTGAAGTGGTGGCTGCTGTTTCGCTAACAAGGGGTGGAATGTGCGCTCGGAATGATCATACCGCAGTAGAGACCACCCGACATGAAGACAGAGCCCCTCAGGAGGAGGCAGAGAGGACTTTATTTTTTTCTGGCTGAAGCACTTGCATATGCAATGGAATTTCCTCTTAATTTACTATGCAACATCATTTTCTCTATATTCTATTTCTTCTGCCAAATCATTTATTCTTTGCATGGCTTTGTCTTGGAAGGCAGTTCCCAATTTTCAAAATTGTACGTACACATGGATCAATATTTACAAACAGCCATGCCCAGTTCTCCACATTGAGTTCCACCTCCAGAGTCCTTGCCAAAAGAGTTAATTAAAGAAAAAGAAATAGAGATTTTAGAGTCTGCTGTCTCAGGATTGAGAGAGAAAGGACAATGTGTGTTGCAGGTCAGGCTCTCAGGAAGCACTCTGAGGTGGAGACTGGGGTGCAGTAAATTCATGGGGGAGGGAGAGAAGCAGGATTGGGCAAAGGAATATGCTGGGCTGTGATGCAACCACAACAGAGGCCTCAGCCAACCCCACAGTGGATTTCTGGAGCTTTTCTGGAGTTGCAAGGTGGTCCCCAGTTGGGACACAGGGGCCGGGATTTTATACTCTTGTATACTACTGTATCAACCAGTCATGGGATGCAGGTTGCCCCATGGAATTAGGGTGTAGCCTTGGGTTAGGAAGCCATCTTCAGTCTAGGCAGTCACTGGTTTGGGGGCTCAGCTGTGAGCTATGGACAAGCAACACTCCCAGCAGCTGCAGGAATGAGTGCTTCAGCCCCAAAGTGGTGGTGAGCAGCACTGACTGCCGGGAGCTAATCCCACTCACCCTCCTTGGTCAAAGTCTCCTTCTGCCTAATTGGCAGTTCCCCTTTGCTCTGTTACTTAGCTAGGAATGTGACCAAGTGGAGTGGAGTGAGAAAATATTCTCTCTCTTTTTAAACTATGCAAGAATTTCCTTAGAGGACCACTGTAAAGGGCAGGTGAGCTTTATGTGTTCAAAATATTACTTGACTTACCAAATGCAACTGCATAAAGAGAACATTCCCAGGGACGCCCCTCTCCCCAGTTGCATAAGGGTGAATGTACACTTACATGTACCCGGACTGTGCACTGTTGACAGTGGATTTTAGCTTCCAATCAGGTCAAGGTTTGCCCTTCTCCAGAAACAACCCATGGTCTGGCCCTTGGAAAATTACCACTCCTGACTGAATGAAATATTAGGATTTATAAACTTGAAAACTCACCTTTTTTTTTTTAAGCTATTGTTGAAAAATCTCATTTTTCTACCATAAGAAATAAAAGCCTAGAAGGCTTTTTCTTCAGAGGCAGCCTGGGGTTATGACATGAATGTGGCTTCGGAGTCAGAAACCTGGTTTCCAAACCTGGCTCTCCTGTTTATTAGCTCTGCGACCGCAAAGCCAGTCCCTTATCCTCTCTGGGTCCCAGTTTCCTTGACTTATCAGATGAGGTGTTATGGAAATTGGGTTACTAGACATGGAAATGCTTTGTAAATTATAATGCACAGTGAAAATGTCTTGTTACGCAAGGTTAGAGCTGGAAGGGAGCTTAGCAATTATCTTGGCAAGTTCTTCAATGGCCAAATGACCAACTGGAGTCCTACAGAGGTCAGAGGACTAGCCCAAAATGGCCCATCTGGTTAGCAGCAGAGCCAGGGCCAGCACCAGGCCCTCCTGACTCCCAGGCTAGTACTTTTCCACAACACATTAGGCATTCTGCTGCTAATGCCTCTGCCACCCCCACTGTTTCTCCCGCTGCAGCAATGAGGAGACGCTGTGTGTTACTCACTCCCATAGATCTGTGGCAAGGATGACAAAATGGCATCATGTTTGCCAAAGCTTTGAGCCGGTAATCTGGAAGCAAGACACTCTTCCGATCTGAAGAACTATTATTCAAAAACTGTTACCGACGTCATTATGCTAAAATCCATCTTGGGCTACAGAAAAGAGGAGAAAAGGAGCTCATCTTGTATTGGTAATAGAATTCCTGAGCATGCACACCCATCTGTGCATGTGTAGGGAGTCGCAGAGGAGACAGGGGAAGAGGGGAAGGGAAAGAGAAAGAGAGCCTCTTGAAAAAGCAAATTACGGTACTGTATTTTATATTATTTCCTGTCCTACTTATTTAATAAGTCTAAATTGAGAGTTTTGTAATTCTCTTACATCAGCGGATAAGCTCTCTGCATCCTGAAGTCCTGCAGGGCCTGCACTTTTTATGCCTTTCTGCAGGCATTCATTTCCAAAATTTCATTACCATCCCACATGTGAGTCATTCACTCCCATGCAGCTCATTTAAAACATCCAGCACTCCCTGGGGGACAGAAGGAGAAGCCCAGAAGAGGCCGAGCTTACGCATTTGGTATGTCAAGGACTTGTCAAAGTGAGATGGGAGAGGAGGCCCAGCAGGGCTCCCTCGGATGCAGCCCACTGAAATGTGGCAGCCTCTGTCCCCCACCTGCCTCCCCCTCCCTCCCCAGGAGTGTGCCCTTTCATTTTGCTGTGTGCTTCGTGCGTGGAGAGTCCGGGGGCAGTACAGTCAATGAGAGAACACAGATGAGAAAAATTCCTTTAGCAGGAAAATAAAATAAAATAAGCTGAATATTGTTGAGACACAGTCACACAGGCCATGCACGTGCAAGCACCTCCGATGAGGAATCAGAAGACCCAGGTCGAGACTTGGCTTGTTATTAACTGCTCATATGATGTGGACAAGTTATTTAACCTTCCTGGGACCTCAGCATCCTCCGTTATCAAATGAGGCTGTGTCTATTTGTACATATCATCTGAGGAACTCAAATAGAACTGAATTTCCAGAGCAAATCCATTAAGTGTTTGCACAAAAAGCATCCACATCTACAGTCCTCCTCTCCTTTCTGCATAAAGACGTGTGACATGCCACCCAAAAATACACACAGATACCATTAAAGGAGCAGGAGCGGGAAGGAAGTCGAATGAGTGATTTCTGTAAATCAGACCCACCACTATCCTTATCTTCTCTCTGAATTTGAATTTCTGACTCCTGGTTGGCCCCATGTAACAGACAACTACAGAGCAGCTATTTGCCTGTTAGATATTCAACTGAATGACTGGAGTCTCAAGGAGAGTACTGACCACAGAACAGCAGGCTTGCATGCCAATGAAAATGAAAAGGGATGAGGAGACACAGGGAGAAGTACCAGTTAGGAGAAGCACTTAGGGTTAGTAGCGATCAGGAACCCAGCAGGAAACAGAGTGCACTTACCTGAGGATGATCCAAGGGGAGACCATTTGCAAAAGTGCACTTGGGGCTTAGGGAAACCACAAGGAGTCGTGCAGCGTCCCAGGGCTAGGAACAGTGGAGCTGTTACCACCCCTGAAGCTGACGGAGAGAGGGGAAGGAGTAGTTACTAGAACTCTAGAGAATTGTGAGAAGAAGCATTACGAAACAAAAGAGGTGGCTTTTGGTCCAGAGAAACAGCCAAGCTGAGGCCACTTCACAGGGAGGAAGCAGGGAACCAATATCCCCATCTCCATCTCCTTCCTCTCTCTGAGCCACTGCTGGGGCCCCTCCATTGGCCAAGACCAAACAGAGCCCATTTATGTGGTCCAAGCAGTCAGCCTCCTGGCCAGAGAGCAGGGTAAGGAGAGAAATTCCGGAGCAGCAAAACAGGATATACCCCACTCTGAAAAAAAGATGCCCAGGATGCAATGCACCAGGATTTGAGTATTAGCATCTTTTCCCTCTGTTTCTTTTCAATCACTGTCAAAAATAAAAATGCACAGGATAAAATCAATCAAGAAAACCTTCCTGGAAGTAGCTCTTAAGCTATATTTTAAGAAAGAAAGGGATATGGCTAGGGGATGGTCGGGAAGAGATTATTGATGTTGCTATCATCTTCCACATAGTTTTTGTTGTATGTGAAGGCCAGTGTCCAAAAGCCAGTGAAGCCAAAATGAAAAGACAAAGTAGCCCTACATTTCAGGAAGCTGTTTTCCTGTGCCCAGAACCACAGCTATTTGAAGGCAATTTGTCAGTCTGATGGGGAAGAGAGGATGGGCAAATTCTACTTCACCACCTGTGGGACCAAACATTTTCTTGAAATACTGGCTCTAAAATCACATGGTCTGGGTATGTCTGAATCCTGGCTCTGCTACTTAATAGCTGGGTGACCTTGGGTCAAATTCTGTAAGGCTTAGCTTTATTATTTGGCAATTGGGAAAATTGGGAACACAATACCTCCCCCCTGGGTTGTGTTGTTTTGTTTTGTTTTATTATTTTATTTTTTGAGACAGAGTCTCACTCTGTCATCTGGGCTAGAGTGCAGTGGCGTCATCACAGCTCACAGCAACCTCAAATTCCTGGGCTCAAACAATCCTCCTGCCTCAGCTTCCCGAGCAGCTGCGACTATAGGCTCACACCATGACACCAGGCTAATTATTTCTGTCTTTAGTAGGAACACGGTCTCGCTCTTGCTCATTCTGTTCTCAAACTCCTGACTTCAAGCAATCCTTCTGCCTCGGCCTCTCAGAGTGCTGGGATTACAGGTGTGAGCCACCGTGCCTGACCCCCCAGTATTGTATTGAAGATTAAAGAAATAATGTTTCCATATTAGTAAAAGATCTTTTGTTGCAAATTTCAATGGTTGTGACAGAGGCAGCGTTTAAAATTTAAATTTCTTTCCTTTGAAGATCTTTGGCAAACCATTAGCTGTTAGTGTTAAAATTTTTTATTTATTCTGTTTCTCTCATTTGATTATAAATTCATGAAGAGAGGGACCATTGTATTTCCCTCTCTCCCTATATCTTCACTCTTTAATGCTTTGTAAACAGTAGGTGCCCAACAGAGATAGCCTACTCACTAAAACTCACTAATTTGTATTGATATCAAAGCTACTGTGAGCAAAATGTGCCCTCATTTGCTTTCCTCAAAACTTCAAAATGGGCCAGGCGCATTATAATCCTGTAATCACGCCTGTAATCCTAGCACTCTGGGAGGCTGAAGCGGGAGGATCACCTGAGGTCAGGAGTTCGAGATCCCGTTTCTACTAAAAATAGAAAAAATTAGCTGGGTGTGGTGGCATGCACCTGTAATCCTAGCTACTCAGGAGGCTGAGGCAGGAGGATCACTTGAGCCCAGGAGTTTGAGATTACAGTGAGCTAAGCTGACATCATGGCACTCTAGCCCAGGTGACAGAGTGAGTCTGTCTCAAAAAAAAAAAAAATACCTAAAAATGCTCAAAATCAGCATTTGTCCAATGAGCTGAA
This sequence comes from Avahi laniger, assembly GCA_963575035.1. Classification (NCBI taxonomy): domain Eukaryota; kingdom Metazoa; phylum Chordata; class Mammalia; order Primates; family Indriidae; genus Avahi; species Avahi laniger. The sequence continues at coordinate 51,829 of CAUYSK010071294.1, forward strand.
AGTTTATAATACACAAAGAAAATTCCTCAACATTTCAATTTGAAGAAAAATATTTAATTTATCATATTTAACCCTGCCCAACATTTCAAAATTATTGAAAGTGGTTTATAATAAATATGTCTGCTGCCAATTCTGATCAAGTGATAGGAGCTGCCTGGCAGTATGTAGAAAGGTTTGAGAAAGCGTCTGGGGCAGAAAATGCTGTCATCGCCTATTAATATCTGTGATGAAAACAGGATGGGCAAGTGGCGGCATGTTAGTTACGTAGCTGGCGTTCCTGGACCATAGTCAGAAAATGAAATAAATATCAAAAATCAGCATCTTCCTGGACAAAACAAAGATCAATTGAAGTGGGAATGAGACATGTTATTGTCACTGTATCTTCAGTTTAGAAATGATTTAAGGATTAATTTAAGGTAGATTATGTCAGAGGAAGATGTATTTATATAAATATTGCCTTACTATTTTAGATGTTATTAATATCATTGTGATTATTTAAACGATAATAGAGCAAGAAGTGATTGTCAAGAGTGCAGTTAAGCAATTTGTTACCTATCCTTTAAAGTCATGAGTTTCTAAATCTAACATTTAGGTGGTGATTGTGCATAAATTAGGCTTAGGTTAAATGGAACAGAAAATTCAAATGAAAGGATTTTAAACAAGATAGAGGTCTACTGTATTTTTATCTCCCATAGAGTACCAAGGCAGACAATCCAACACTGGTATGGAACTCCATAGTCAGCAGGAACCTGGTCATCTTCTATCTTTGTGCTTGACCTTCCTTAGCAAAATGCTTCTATCCTCAAAGCTACCTCATCATCCAAGATAGCTGCTGGAACTCCAACCATCATGTCTGCATTCTAACCAGGAAGAAAAAGGAAGGAGAAAATGGCAAATGGATGTATTTTCCAGCTGAATCAACCCCATTTTAAATAGTTTTTCCAGAAGCACCATTCAATGACCATTGAGTGGTCACCTCAAACAGTAAGGGAATTTGGGAACTGCGGTCTCTTAGCAGAGTACTTTGCCATCCAGAGAGGGGAGAATGGGTGTTTTGCGACTAAAGGTCTTTGACATGCTTTACCTATTAGAAACATGCTACCAGTAAGGACGTAGTGATTCCACTAGACCATCTGCTCCATGAAAGCAGAGACCATGTCTCTTTTGTTCATTATAGACCCCATCCCCACTCCCACCTAGTTCCCCACCCACTGCATGAAATACAGAGTAAATAACTGGCCAAGGTTACACAATAAGTAAGTGGCTGAATCAGAATTAGAACACTGGTCTGACCCTAAAGCCCATAGTCCTTCCATTATGCTTTGAGGCCTATACAAAGAGGTAAATGGCAGAGCTAGGAGAGAAACTGGAGACTTCGTTTTGACGCTAAATAGTAACAATCCTGAATGCCTTTCCACCAACACTTTCAAAGACCTATTGGGAATAGCACAAAGAGAGGAGAAAATGGAAGAACTTTGCATAAATCCAGTTAATCCTGATTAGCTTGAACCAAGACATTGTCAGTGAGGCTAGAGGGAAGAGGATGAATTTGAGAGATGTTTCAGGATCCACAGGACAGAGGCCATTTGTTTGCCTCAGGGAGAGGGAGGTAGAAGGGATCACAGGTTTCTAGTTGATGAGGTAGTATGGATTAAGATGGCGTCCGTAGTAACTAATAAGGACGCCGCAAGTTTTTACACAGAGATGCAAAGAGCGTTTTCCCACAGTGAAAACACAAAAGGAAAACCAGTGAAATAACCCAATTCAGCCAGCACACTGGAAAAATGAGCTTGTTTTTAACATCTTCTGATTGTCTCATGTGTAATCCTCAGTCTTTTCGTAAAATTGTTTCTATTACAAGCTGAGCAACTAGAAAAAAAGAATAAGTGAGAACAAACCATGTAGGAACAAACTCACTTTTCCCTGAGTTCCCACTAACAGGGGTATGAGGCGTTGCCCACACCGGATGGCCCTAGGAATTGCCCTACAACACATCCTCTTTGAAAATTAAAGCCAATATAACACTTCTAAAAAAGTCTTTTTAAAACCTGGAGACTTAAATGTTTCTACTCCTGTCTTCTGGTTATAATTATCAGGTTTTTTTCCTTAAGCACAACAAAGCTGCATAGAACAACTGTATTTAGAATAGAACATGCCGGTTGTCTACACAATCCAGAAGCCATGTGAAGTTAAGAGAGCAAAACATGGAATATTAGAGGCCTGAATTGTTTTTGAAATAGGAACAAATTTGATTTATGAAGTAGAACATAACAGCCAGTTGATTTAATTATGGGGCAGAAATTCATCTGGGAATGTTTAAGAGAAATTTTCATTGTCAATTAGTTTTTGAAAACAAAGAAAATTCAAATTGTCCAATATAAAGCGATACATAGTAAGCCATGAAAGGATATTTTAGGACCAGCCATATTATCTTTGTTTATATACCACTCTCTTCCCTGTTTGCCCCATCTTGCTGTTAAAATATTTCAAAAATATTTTATTTTCTGTTTATTTCCCAAATTAAGTTACAACCTGATGGATTAGTTGTATTAAAAAGTTACAAAGAATTGAGGGGAAAAAATCTAATAATATTGGAAATAGTAAAATATACCAAACCAAGTGAAATAGTAGACAAGTAGAAAGCGAGTGAAATACCCAATATGGCATAATCCACTTGTCTCTTGATGTCCCTAATTTAGAAAATTGTAACCCATTTCTAGAATATTGGTTGTATCTTCAATGAATTCATTACCAATTTGCTTTTGGTTTCTTTCAGTTGCTTTGAGATTTATGTGTCAAATGTTCAAATGTAGCGATTCCTGGTTTCTGTCTTTGCAATTTAAGGTAGCCATTATTTAGCCTTGTTTTCTCTAAAGAATCCTTAAAGACTTGAGGATATAATTGTTTCCATCTCATTAATTTCCTAATAAGAAAAGTATTATTCTAAATATATTGAGATTTCTAGGCACTTTTTTGTTTCAGCATTGCCAGTTAGGCCTGGCATCCCATTTCTCAACCCAACTTCCAGGATGTAAGAATTCAGACAGACACAGTCTTAGATGCCATTTCTAATATTTGTCAGGTCATGCAATTCATGCATCTTAGAGCTTGAAGAAAATGGATAGGTTTGAAGATCCATTTGGTATTCTGAGATCTCTGGTCTCTCTTTGATGTTTCTCTGGGTATCACTGAATACTTAATCCTATTCATTGCCTGACCCATTTTATCTCATAAACTTTTCAAATGAATAATCCTGATCTACCTGGTATGACATTTCACTTCACCTTTTGATAGGTGGATTTATGAGAAATAGACACCATTTTAGAAAATTTGATCCAAATTTCCCAGCTTATTTTTAAACCCTTCAAGGTTATAGTCCAAATATGACCAAATACCTTTTTTTTCTTCCATGAAATCCTAGATGCATCTAAAACTCTATTGCTATACTAAACAATTACCTCCAACATTCATCCAGGGATCCAAACCATCGTAACTCCTAGGCTGATGGAAAATGACATTTAAATCTATATCACTCTAAAGAACTTCTGTTCTCTTACTGCTTACAGACTTATTTTCAAAACACAGTTGTAAGCTATAACCCACCATGAACTCCTGGTGAAGGCAAAGATATAATTTTCAGCAAATACATCACTTATATAGAAAGCCAACTTTGTCACAATAGTGCTGTTCTAATTCAAACCACAAATCCTTCTCTAAAATAAAATCCTCTCTCTTGTAACTGCAGGAAAAGAAATTGCATTCTTTGTAGGTTTAAAAGCCATTGGTTTCTAAGCATCTACCAGCTCTGTTCTCTTTCAGACACCTACCAAAACCCCCAAACCCTCCACGAAGGCTCCTCTATCTTGGCAACAGTGAGGCTCAAGTTCATGGCCACCAATCCAGAGATCCCAGCACCACACAGCTCAAAATAATCCACTATGAAAGAAAAAAAAGACTATCCTGTGTATTATTAGTTATTTATCCTACTTTTGTTCCATGAGATTTTATCTTGATTCTGTAGCACATAGCATATAAAGAGACTGGATTTATTTTACTTTCTTGACATTGGGTTCTGTGTTCCTTGCCAATGACAGTGTTCTAATTCTTAAAGGACCTAAAGTCTTACTTCATGAAGTTTCTCACATGGAAGAGTATTTAATAAAGACAATTTGAATCTAGTCATTCTTTAATTTGGGCAAATCAAAGAAAATTGATAAATATCCACAACTAACCACTTTGACTAGCTTACAATAACTTTGCCCTCTATAATTTTTTAGTTGAACTAAACATAACAGAAAAGGATCAAGGCTCTTATTTAATGGGGTGGAGTGGCTGTTTCCTATAGATTAATTCAATAATTTGAGTGACTCAAGAACATAAAAATTTAACAGGCATGTTCCACTGGAAGGATTTTTGTTTTTCTTTTTTTGCCAAGGAATCTTGGTGACCATGTCTAACACCTGGCAAAGAACTCAGTCTCTGGAATCTAACTGCATGAATCAGATCTTAGGTCCACTACTTCCATGAGGTATATTTATCTTCTCTGACCTCAATTTTCTGATTGATAAAATAGGCGTCATTAGCATAATAACATAGCTGGTGGGGCTGTGCTTAGGATGGCATGAGAGAAGATGACAATGTGGGCAGGGGAGGTGGGACAAGGAGATAGGCAGAGACCTCCCTCCCTTTGCTTTCTCTTTGCAGACTCTGGCTCCTGAGTGTCTCTCACCCCGGTTCTTGCTTTTCTGATGCTCTTAATCCAGGGACTAATTACAAACATCACCGAGCAGAGAATTGCTTTGTCATAGCAGCTTTTGCTCCATGTGTGGTCATGCAGTGAACTCATGTGAGTTGGTAAGTCCCATTTATTTCATCCACAGTTTGAAACTTCCTTTTAAAATATGAGGTTCCACATGGGCTAAGGTGCTCACTGGACGAGGCCTTTCAAGGCTCCATTCTTGAGTCTTACCTACTTTCCTGTTTCTACCTCAAGGCTGTTGGCGATCAGATTCATTCCCATGACTTTACAGACAACCCATCATTCTGGCTAGAATTATCAAGGGCCTTCCATGTGCCAGGCACCCTCCCTGCCCTTTACCTCACATAATACTATGAGATAGCTATTCCTTTTTCTTCTTTGCTAAACTATTCTTTTTTAGCTTATGGGGGAACTAAGGTAACGGACCCAAGACCACACGGCTAGGAATGGGCCAAGCTGGTACTTAGAGTTAGTCCTGGGTGGAAAGACTGTACCTTTTCCACTAGGCCAGAGAAGGCGAATAGATTTGAACTCATGTGCCCGATCTGATAGACTGGTGCTAGGTGAGAGCTATGCTAAGCACAGTGAGGTTGGGCCTGGGCTCGCTCAGGGGAGAGAGTGCTGTTAACAAAGAACTTGGCCTGGGGCGTAAGGTGGGGTAAGGGCAAGGATGGTCAGGCTCACCCCTACATCATGCTACCCTTAGCCACCTGGTTTCTAGTCACCAGAGGGAAGGGGCTAATCTGCCTTATTTCTTTTTTTTTTTGAGACAGAGTCTCACTCTTTTTGCCCGGGCTGGAGTGCCGTGGCGTCAGCCTAGCTCACAGCAACCTCAAACTCCTGGGCTCAAGTGATCCTCCTGCCTCAGCCTTCCGAGTACCTGGGACTACAGGCATGCACCACCATGCCCGGATAATTTTTTCTATATATTTTTAGTTGTCCAATTAATTTATTTCTATTTTTAGTAGAGACACGGTCTCGCTGTTGCTCAGGCTGGTCTCGAACTCCTGAGCTCAAACAATCCGCCCATCTCAGCCTCCCAGAGAGCTAGGATTACAGGCGTGCGCCACCGCGCCTGGCCTGGAATACTTCTTTATGCCTTCCAGTCTTTATGCTTTTCTGTCCGTTTCCATCAAGGAAAATGTCCCTTTTTTTAAGCTTTTCACCCCCACAAGATAGTCTCTACTGCATTTCTTTTGCTCAGTGCTGACTTTTCACTTCCTGGGCAATAGGGAGACCAGCTTGATTTCATATATTTCTTCTCAGTCAGGGAATCTTCCCTTCCCTGGGCCATTCTGCTAATTTTCTGATTTTGGAGGCTACCTTCGTAGGCACCAACTAGATTTATGCCTGGACAAATCACTTAATCTCTGTGACTGTAGTGTACTAACCTATCTCTTTTTAAAAAGTGTGTGTGTGTGTGTGTGTGTGTGTGTGTGGAATGTGTGTGTGTGTGTGTGCGGTGGGGCAGGGGTACAGGAGGTGGACAGAGATTCTCAACCCCACCTGTACATCAGAATCACCTGAGCAGCTTTAGAAACACGCCCGTTCCTGGGCTCCAGTCCATATCAGTTGATTGAATCAATCTCAGGCGCTCTGGCTCAGGAATCAGTTTATTAAAAGCTCCCAAACTATTCTAATATGCACCCATCCAGGGCAGAGAATCCCTGAACTACCACTAAATGCAGACATGCAAGGCACTGATTAATATTATCTATCAAATAAACTAGCTGGCTTTGGGTTCACTTTTGTGCCTCACATAAGGGCTAACTAGCCCCTTCAAACACTTACTTGTGAGTTTTTAAAAATGTAGCTTTTCAACAGCTTTTAGATATATTGGCTTATTCATGGAACTGTCACAAAATTATATTCTTAGATTTATTAGTCTCACTTTTGCAATGCGTAGGGTTCTGATCTTGTTTATAATTTCCTGTATTTGCTATGCCAAGTGTTTCTCAAACTGTAGTCTGTGGACTGTCTACATCAGAACCACCTGATGTGATTCTTCAAGAAAAATGAAGGTTTCCAGACCCACCTGAGACCTACTATTAATAGCTCTGAGCCTCTGGGGGTGGTACCCAGGAGTCTGTGTATTTAGCAAGCACCTACAGCAAATTGTAAGCATGCTGAAGTGCACAGAGAAGGGCTTGCTGCATTTAGACTGTGTCTGACATTCACCGTAGCACTGCAGTACTAGACATGCATTAGTAAACACTGTCTGAGCCTTGTCACCGTGAAACACGAAGTACTGCCTGGTGCATTTGCTCCATAGACCTTATTTTCCTTTTTCTAAAAAGCATATTTTTACACTTTTATTTAACAGTCTCTACTAAGCAAACTACTCTTTCATTGAGGATAACTGCTTAGCCTGTGTTTTTGTTTGGTCTTCAGTGTCCCTTCTCCATTTTAATCATCTCAGCTGAACCCATGTAAGTCTTGAGGTCAGGATCAACAGGCTATTCTCTGCTGAGCTTCTGAGTAAACAGCTTAACTTAGAGGACATTTTCCCTGCTGCATAAACCAATTATCTAGGTGTTTGGGTGGGGGAATACTATGGCCCTAGAGCCTAGGTTTGAAATGGAAGTCCTAATTTGGTTTTCAACTCTCTACTGACGTACTCACAGCTTAGCCTTGATCCCTGGATTCTTTGCTGCTTATTTTTTCTTAGGAAAAGTAGCTTGTACCTGGTAAATAAAACCAGTCATTATTAATGAGCCAATGGATAAAAAACCTTTCGAATATCTGATATAAAGGCCCCGTTTAAGGTACAAAGCAACCTCTGATTACATTAGTACGTGAGTGACTTGTTTTGGCAATATAGAACTCAATTTTGCTGTTTTCTATCAGGTAGATTTACTACAAAGGCCGTCAGGAAATGGGCAATCATGTGTGGCTGATGGAAGTGACGACAAGGCCTAGCTTTCATAAAGCATGTCTCCTTCAAGGCGGAAAGTTTTCCTCCTTGAGTGTCATGATGATCTCTGAGCTAGGGTGGGTGTATAATAATGTCACAGGCCAGCTTTCTCTGGAAGATGACTAGCCCTCTCCAGCTGACTCTGTGAGGTCATGTTTTCCTGTACCTAGTGACTCCCAGGATGACTTTGAGTCATTTTTGAATGACTGTTCGGGAATGTTTTGAATGTTGTTCGGGAACAACAAGTGATCATTTTCTGAATGGATTCTCGCTTTTACTTACATTATGTGAAGACCTTTAACTAGATCTTTAGCATTAAGATCCATGTGTGATGATCCAAACACGTTGCTGTCGGACGGTAGATTCACCCATTCAGAGGCCCCTTGGTTTCAGCACATGTGCACTCAAGACAAATAGAATTTGGTTTAGGACAAAATGAGCTCATTCTCCTGGACAGAGGGAAAACCCAGCTTGCCAATTCAGGTCCTAATGTCAGTCTTATACAGTTATGATTCTTCAGCACAACCATGAAAACTTGATCTACTTTAGAGTTCAGTGTCAACTCTGGGATATTATAAAGGACAAATAGTAATAATTTCATAAAGTCATTCTTGCTAGAAAAAGCTGTCCATCATCTGTAATAAAAACAACAGCGAACATTTTATGGCGCCATATACGAGACATTTTGGAAGTGCTTCATTGCATTATTTCATTTAGTCCCTACAGCAAGTCCTAGACATAGTACTCTGTATATTCCATTCCGCAGGAGAAGAACTGAAGCACACAGGTATGCAACAGCTAGTCACGGTCAGTTTAACCAAGTCTGTCTGGCTCCAGAACCCATCTTCTTACCACTTAGGTTAAGTTGCATTTATAATAATAAAATAATGACATCGTCACAGCTAACATTTATTGAGTACTAGCTATATGCCAGACAAGTTGGATATAACTTTACAGGTAATAATTCACCTTATCGGGTAACTATTATTATCACCCCTTTTTGCAGATGAGGAATCTGAGGCTAAGAGAGGTTCATTAACTTGTTCGAAATCTCACCGCTAGGAAGCAACAGGACCAAGTCACAGGGTGGACCTGCTTTGATCTGTCAGTATCCCATCTCCCAGTCTTTGGTGCCTTTATGGCTGTAGAATAACTGCCAAAAATAACAGAGTTGCAGAGATTCTGTGCACAGAGCAAAACCAAAGGGCCTGTGACATCCAGACATCTGCCCCGAGCACGTGGGAGGAGCAGGGCTCTGGCCTGGGTGGGGGCTCTAGGGGTTGTGGCTGGACATGGGAGAGGAGCAAGGCTGACTGCACCAAAGCTGCAGGGCAGGGACCTAAAGAATGAGCAAAGTGTCAGCTGTAGGGTAGGATGCAACAAAGAATGCGTAGACAATGGACAGACGCAAAGTGGCTGGGCAGAAGGGAATGACTGGATCCAAAGTAGAAGAACATCAATCAGCGTAGTACGACAGAATGGGAATGTTTGGGAAGACAGCCATGGGTGAGGCTCCAGGCCTTGCAGAGCAGAAGCAGAACTCGCGTGTGATTTGGAGACAAGGTGGCGAGAAAGCCAGTGGATGGCAGGAGGGGTAAAGGGGATGAACCCCTGACCCCTGTCACCGGCTTCATCCTACTCTTGATTTACCGAGTTAGCCCACCCCCGACTGAATAAAAATCACTATCATGATGGACTTTATTTTTAATCTCTTCCCTAAAGAGACAGATAAGGAAGTTCACGGTCCTCCATCGCAGAGCTTGCTAACATTGGCATTTACCAGTTACCCAATTTACTTTGACTGTAACAGCCATCCACTGCACTCACCGAAGGTTTTTGTTGTAAAAGTGTCTTGACTCTGGTTATCGTCTTCAATAAAACATGTCTCACTTTGTTCTCTATCAGTCCCTCTCCCTGGACACCAACATAATCATCCTTGTGTAAACAAAGCAGGCTTTGAAGCCACTAGGAGTCCTGCAAGGCTGAGAGGGAAAAGAATGAGCTTCAGCCTCCCTGGTGTGAACCCGAGACTGGAAATCTTTTATAACCTGCATTGTTTTTCTGATTATGAAAGTAGTGAGTGTTTATTGTAGAAAACACACCAAAGCATCAAGGAGAAATGCTATTATACATCAGAGATAAGAAACATCTGGTTTAGGGCATTTTGGCATAGATACATAGATAAATGGATTCATAGTTTTTAAATTTATGACATTAAATTACGTGCAGCTTTATTTCCTCTTTTTTTTTTACTTGACATAGATCAAAAGTGTTTTCCCATGTCAAATCGATATTCACTGTAGGATTTTTAGTGACTGTGTGTCAGCACATCCTATTGAATATCTAGCACTTGCACTTTGGTGTTTCTTATTTGCCTTTAAGTTCGGCCGCTGTGTCTTCTCTGTGGCTACATATTCAAGCTTGTCTCGTCCATTTCCTCTCTACGCTTTCTGAAATTGAAGACACAGGTTCCAGACAACCCTGCTAAACAAGCACTGGAAAATAATAATTCTGGATCTTGTCTTGAGTTCTGCTACCAATTCCCCAAGCAGCCGTGGCCAAATCACTCTTGTCTTGGCGTCATCTTCCACACCCGTCATGTGACGCTGTCATGTCTAATTTAAAGTCGAGCAGCCTGGTGAAGGAGAAGATTCCACCCGGCCAGCCCCAGCACCAAACTGCAGAGCCCAGGCTGCAGCCGAGAAGAGGTGGTGCTTCCTGCAGAGAAACCTTCATTTATTATTATTATTATTTGATGCTCCTGACATTCCAGTGAGGTAAGAACTATTACTATTCACATGTAGTAGAAGAGCAAACTGAGGCTCAGGAAGGTAAAATAACTTGGTGGAGGTCTGACAAGTGACAAGATGGGAGCCAAAGCCAGCCTAAGCCCATAGCCATCGTGCTGATGAGTACTTGGAGATCACTGTCACTCTTCCTAGGGTAACGCGATCTTCCCAAAAGACTCACAGCTCTATGGCCACGTCCCGTGAGCTGGCATTTGACCAGCTGCTTTTCAAAGATTATGCATCTGCACGTATAGAAGCCAATGGAAGTTTGCACAAGAGGCAAGTTTTTTAACATTCAAATCAAATAGAAGACTGAAAACAGATGTGAGAGACACATGAAAGAAAAATGGTACTTGAGACAAAACTCTGGAAAATTGAGACGACGCTAGGATCCAATTTTAAAAAGAACCCCAAAGCCTGACATTTCTTACAGCCCGTCTTCGTTCTCTTTCCCGAGTATTTTAATTACAAAAGCATGGAGCTCTTTAACATCTCCCTTGTCCTGTTCCTCACCTGCACAGGGAAATAGTATTTTAAGTTTTGTAACCACCCCATAGATAGAGATCTATTTTTGTGAATCCAGATGCATCCTTCCATATTCCCTCACCATCCCATTCTCTACTGTGTCATCCCTCCTTCCCACCCCTACACACCCGGGGGCCCTTGAGGAGGCCTCAGAATAGAGAGAACCTCACCCGCCCGCCTCCCTGTCCCCACAGTGACTCACACATTGCACAGAGCAACCAAGACACAAGAGACCTAATCGCAAAACAAGCCACGCTTCTCTCTGAGCCTTCACAGCCGCCACCACTGTTGGAGCTAAACCTCTGCCAGGCCTGGTACTACCTCTGCTCAGCATCCAAGCAACACCCACAGCGTTTTGGAAGAGGAAGAAAACGAGGAAGAGAGGGTGGGCAGCTTTGGCTTGCTGGGACCAAGGATGCACTGTCCAGTTCAGCAGTCGCTTGCCCCATGTGGCTACTAAGCGCTTGCAATGTGGTGAGTCCAAATTGAGAGATGCTGTGCTGTAAAATACACACCAGATTGCAAAGATGTTGTATGGGGGAAAAAAAGAATGTGAAATATCTTGTTAAGAATTTTTTTAATTGAGTATGTGTCGAAATGATAATGTGTTGGAGTATATTGAGTTAAATAAAATATATTATTATGAATAAAATCAAGTTTGCCTGTTTCTTTTTACTTTTATAATCTGGCTACTATTAACAGAAAATGTTAAGGTGCATATATGGCTCACATTATGTCCTTATTATATTTCTGTCAGGCTGCACTGGAGCTATTAGCATTTCTGCTGGCTCAAGTAGGTAAGACAAGACTTGAATTCGCTGCCTCCGCCTCGTAGCTATGGGGCCAATCAGACCTCACCTCAACCCAGCTCCTGTCTCAGTGGGTCAGTCCATAGGTACACGTGCATGTGCTTGCAGGGAGCCTGTCCTAGTGTGTAGCAATCCCAGGGCATTGGTCTTTTCCAGGTTTCTTAAAAGTCCAGCCTCTCCCTATGCTATCTCCACTTTCAGAAACCCATTGTCCTTTGTAAAGGGCAAATCACTTTCGTATGTCCTACCCTAGCTCTGGGTCCCTCACTGCATACTTTCTCCCTTCCTTATTCCTACGTCAAAAGGCCACCTCCTAGGGAAGGACACGTAGGGTAAAGAGGCCTTCGCCAAAGGAACTTGGAGAAAAACGCTTCCTATGATGATTTGGGTACCCACACAAGCATCCTTGGCCAAATCGCATTATCTCCTGGTATACAGGAAGAGCGGAGAGGATGGTAATACCCAAGAAAACCTGGCTGGGCCTCCTTTCATTTGGCCTGCTAAGTCCTCAAAGAAGTCTACTCCAGGAGCATACTACTTCAAGGGCATCAGCAGAAGCTTGAGACACTTGATGACCGAGAGCATCACAGTGCAGGGTGACACATTATGCTCAGGCACTGGCAGCATCAGCACCCTTAGAGATGCAAGTTCATGGGCCGCACTCCAGGTTTTCTGAATTAGAATCTTTAAAACTGAGCCCCAGGAATGCATGTCTAACAAGGTCCCCAGGTGATTTATTCACATTAAAGTTTTAGTAACACTGTTAGAATTGACAACTGTTGTTTTTGCCTAATCAGTATCCAAGTCCACTACTCTTCTTCCAGTAACACCCCTGATTTGCCTCAGGAAACCGGACTCCTCCCATTTCCAGGGTGTAGGGCTGGGGTGACAGTACTAACCTGTTCCCTTAATTCCAAAAGGACATGTGACCCAGGCCTGGCCAATCAGAGCATGCCATCACTGTGGCCATAGTGACTGGTTCAGGATCTGTGTCTTGTGACATAAGTCAGGCCAATCACAGCAGACAAGACTTAATTTCAGGACTTTGGTCAAAGGCAAGCATGATCTTTTACACTGAGGTTGCTGAGAAAATAGGATATAAGCCTCAAACTGCTGTCTGCTACCTTGTTACCATAAGAGGAGGGCCTGCTTGAGAATAAACTCTACAGAAGGCATTTCTAAGAGATAGAGAGATGGGGGGAGAGAGAGAGAGAAAGAGAAAGAGAGAGAGAGAGAGAGAAAGAGAAAGAGAGAGAGAGAGAGAGAGAGAGAGAGAAAAGAGACCAATCTCTGGATCCAGCCTTAACCCAGCTCCTCTCAGAGCAGCTGAGGGCCCCTGTTCTAGCTGTTCCCTGCTGATATCACTCTCAGGGGTGCTGTCCACCTCAAAGCCATTCTGGTTTATTTATTACGAAGTTTTCTGACAGATAGCAGAATATTGCCTTGATGAAGACGCATTTTTCTAATTTGCACAAAGGTGCCATTTGGGCTAGTGGTGGCTCAGACTCAACTCTCCAAACTTTTCATTTCCTGAGTCAATAAATTTCTTTTTGGCTTCAGCCAGTTTGAGTTATCTGTACTTACAACTAAGAGAGTCTTGATCCTTCTATGTGCGTTACACAAGGGTCTTGGGGATGGGGAGATAGAAAGATGTATGGCACTCGAGCAGTGCATTGGCCAGCCATCTCTTGAAGGCACTGGATGAGACCAACAATTTCTGAGCTGGGAAAATCCAAGGATACTTAGAGCTCCCCTAGAACCTAGAAGGCTCTAAAGGTGTGGGCTCCGGGCTTCTGTCTTTGTCTGGTTCTTCCAAACACATCCTGAGAAAAGATTTTGGGTGCAACTGGTTTATTTGGGAGATGATCTTAAAAAGCACAATGAGGAAGTTCTGTATTACTGGGAAAGGTACTGACCCGTCTTTTCCAGTACAGGACAAATGGATCCGGGTTCTGGAGAAGCCAATCAAGGAGAAAACAGAAGCCAGGTTGACAAAGTCAAGTTTAAGTTTGTACATTCGAAGTCTTCATCACAGAACTATTACTCGGGTGACCAGGAGTGAGACAGGGGTGGGATGAGGAACAATAAAGGGCACGTGGATGCAGGGCTCACTGCTAGAGACAACGGATCCCACACCTGGTGGGCCCTTGAGAGCACACTGCAGACGGGCCCAGCGGGGCCGTGTCTGTCCATATGCTGCCAGCCCTCACTGGCTGCGGGTCACTCCTGTGGGTATCCACTCTCCAGCACTCCCCGCCCGACCTTCATGCAGGCTGAGCGTGCCCCAGTGACTGGAGTAAGGCTCTGGAGTGTCTAGAAACTGCTGCACTTGACCCCTAGGTGGGCTGAGGGCACCTCACGGGGCATGCGCACGCCTGCTGCAGCTTCCCTGAGAGGCTTTGTTTGGAGAGACTCCTCGCCTGAAGGCGCACTTGAATTTCCTTGGTCTGGATGATCTCTTCCGGCCCTGGGCTGCGGATGTCCAGCACCCCCCAAGATCCCCCTAGGCACATCTCTAAGGAACAAGCGTGCAAGGAGGTGCACCTGCAAAGCAGAGCCTTGTCCTCCAGACAGAGAGAGAATCCTCTTTAGACGCTTGTCCTGCCAGCAGGGGCAGATTTCTGACGCAGGCAGATTTACCTCAGCTCTAATCCCCTTAGAAACCTCAGAGGGACAGCTGCTAACCTGTTCCTAACCCTTCTCATAGTTGTTCATCCCAAAGCCCGGTCCTCAAAATACGACTTGAATATTATTATTAATACCAACGGGCTGACTGACTGCACAGTGTCTGGGGCTCACTTTATAGCAACAGGAGCGCCGGAGTGTCATGTATCACTGAGTTGGCTCTCCAGGCGTCTCTCTACAAACAGTGTCAGGACATTGTGCAGGGGAGGGGGCTCCCAGTTAGACCTGGGAACAAATTTCTCTCTCTCTCCCCATCCCGCCCCTTATTTTAGAACATTGAGCAAATCTGAGGTTCTCAGCCTCAATGTGTGCACCTGAAAATGTGTAACTGTAGCTGTCACTTAGGACTGTTGTGAAGATTAAGAATAACACATGGAACACTTCCGGAAGAAGACACCCAGGGATTGGCAATGGTTGAAATTGGAGCGTCTGGGCTCTTGCGTGGGATGTTCTATATTACTGGAAAAGGTACTGACCCATCTTTCCCAGGACAGGCCAAATGGCTCTGGGTTCTGGAGAAGCCAGTCAAGGAAAAAACAGAAGCCAGGTTAACAAAGTCAAGTTTAAGTTTGTACATTCGAAGTCTTCATCAGAGAACTATTACTTGGGTGACCAGGAAAGAGGATATTTGCTCAGCTCAAGAGACTAAATGGAACCTAAGAACATGGATTCTCTCCATGAAGAAGGGATCCTTTGAAAAATTAATAATCACAAAGATATTAATAGTGCAGAAGGAGACATCTCCTAAACTGATCAAAGCTAAATTTTCGACCTCCTGGCTGCACCTATTATTACCTGCCCATGTAGTCTATGTCCTCTTGACGTTCTCATTCCTGATTAAAACTTGTGTTCATCTCACCTGAGACCACTAGTCAGAGACCGTGTTAGTAACTTGACCCCACAGGGGAGGCCGTGCAGGGAGAAAGAAAGAAACCTTAGAGTCACACTGCAGGATCTGCTCTTTTCAACAGTGTGGCCTGGGACAAGTCATTTTACGTCCCCAGCTTAATTAAAACTGTAAAACGACCAGCTTGAACCAGACGGTTTCCAGGGGCCCTTCCGGCTCTAACAGGACGCCGCAGGCAGACCTCTGAGAAGGGGCTAGTCTGCAATCCCAATGCTGCCGCCACCAGGAGCCCTTGTCCCGCGGCAGAGAACACAGCCTCTGGGAAGCACACATCTGGGACCAGCCATACCCTGCTCCCTTACAGGCCTGTTTGCGTTTAGCTCACAGGGGGCTGCCAGCTAAAAACCCCCTCAGTGCAGAGTGGGACAAAGGACACCAAGGCTTCTCTCAGGCGCTCTTCGCAAAAATATTGAGCCCTAGGCTGGCTTCCACTGCCTTCTGCCCTCCCCTGGCTCACTGGAGACAGCCACAGCCTGACACTCGCAATTCGGAGCGTTTGAAAGGGCATCCCCACGAGAGCCACCCTGCTTCTCCCCAGACTAGGCCCCTTTAAGGTTCCTGGGGACCTCCAAGCAGCAGCCCTTCTCCTCTCTGCGCACAGAGGGAGGGGTACATATGGTTTCCATGTAAAGGACATCTGCTGTGCAGTTAGCCCTAAAGAGCAAGACTGGAGCAGGCCACACTTCCACCCAGCCTCCCCTGAGAGCACAGATGGTACAGGATTGGGCTCTGGTGACAGGCTAAGGACACAGGAAAGCTGAAGGATGAGAAAAATTCTTTCAAGGCTCTCGCCTCCTGTCTTGGGTCTCTGGAGCAGAGCTGGGAGTGGCTGGTTGCTATGGTTGTATTTTGGGTCTTCCTACATAGGCTCAGTCGTTCATAAGAACAAATTCTGGATAATGCTATGGCTAAATGCAGAAACTCAAGTAGGAAGTCAGACGTGGCATCCACACAGTCTTTTCTAGCCCCCCAGGACTGTCAGCCGTCAGCCTCTTGGGCTTAGACATTCCCTTTAAAACTGCTTAGCATAGCTGTGAGCTCCCTCTCTCCCTTGGCTGGGTGGTTGCCGTCTTTATGGCTTTATAAGCAGCCGTCTGTGAGCTGCAGGTGAAGTTTCTATTGCTTTATTTTATTTTAGCTTTTTGTGGTTTTCTCCTTTTCCCTCTCCTGTGGCCACTGAACATAAGAAACAATGGGCTACAAACCCCGAAGAATCAAAAGCAGGCTGTCAAGGAGCTATTTGTACACCATGTTCATATCAGCATTATTAATAACAGTTGAAGGGTGGGGCAACCTAAGTGTCCATCAGCAGAAGGCGGGATAAACCAATGTGGCACATGCATACAGTGGAATATACTCAACCTTTAAAAGGAGGGAATTCCTGACACGCCACAACATAGATGAACCTTGAAATAAGCCAGTCAACAAAAGACAAATACTGTATGTTTCCACTTCTTTAGGTACTAGAGTAGTCAAATTCATAGACACAGGAAGGAAAATGGCGGTTTCCAGGGGCTGGAGGAGAGAACAGACAGTTATTATTTAATGGGGACAGAGTTTCAGTCTGGCAAGATGAAAAAGTTCTGGCGATTGGTTATGCAATGACATGAATGTACTTAACACTACTGAATTGTATACTTAAAAATGGTTAAGATGGTAAATTTTATGTTACATGTATTTTGCCACAATTTTAAAAATTAAAAAAAAGAAACAACAGTGGCAATAGATGAGGTACGTGGGAGAGCAAGGCCTGTGTGCGTGCATCTGCATGTGCCCCAACTGTCCTGGTGGCAAGGCCACTATGCAGCTGGAGATACTTGTCTCAGGCTGAAACCTTGCAAAGAGGGCGGATGTCTCTGCTTCACACCCTGTGGCTAAACTCAATGTCCAGAAGAAATTGGCCTGTTTCCCCCTTAGGTTCCATCTGGGTCACTGAAGCCCTCTCTGTGTAGGAAATCTGAACACACACCCAAAGGAACCATTGTCACACTCAGGTGGGAACGCCCAGTGCTGTGTTATGCCCTGAATGAGAGGAACTGTGACGGCCCTGCTTCCTCTCTGATTGGTTCACACCTACAAGGAAACCCACCACCAAGAAAGTGGTGGATAGAATCTCATCCTGACATTCAAGTCCATGATCACTGTGAACTTGATCTTTCTTTCTTTCTTTTTTGTTTTTCATTTCTAACTTCCTTCCCTACCACGTCCCCACTCCCACCCCAGAAAATAGCACAAAGGTAGAATTGTTAAAAATGGTTGCAAGAGGGGCAGGCTCTGGAAGAAGACCACCTGAATCTGAATCTTGGCTCTGCCTTTTGTTCATCATTTTGATATGAGTGAACCTTTCTGTCATTCATTTTTGAAACAGGAATAATGATACGGTGCTTGTCTGGGTTTGGGGAGGATTAAATGAGATTCTGCTTGAGCACCCTTACCCCGGTGCCTGCACACAGTACTTGACAAATGACGACAGGTACTGTTTCTTCTACCCAGCCATATCCTACTCATATTCCAAGAACCAGCTGAAACCCCTTCTCCTACATAAAGTCTTCCAAGAACCCACCAAGAAGCAGCAGCCCACCATGAACCAAGAGCTCAGCATGAACCCTCTCATTACACCAATTATTTGCACCCATCATTCCTATGGCAACTCAGCAGGGATCAGGCCTCATCAGACCCCTCCAGGGTGCAGATGGCAGAGGGTTAGGAGCTGTCTGTCTTAGAACTCCCAAATGTACAAGAATCACAGGCAATGGCTCATGCATTACACTTAGTACCTGAGAATGCAGGAACTCAAAACATGGCCTTGTTCATTCTTGCAGTTGGAATTAACCTTATGTGTGTTCTATGATTTGAGGGGTGCCAAAATAGACTGCCACGCCCAAATCTCTGCAGAGGGCAGAGGGCCTTTAGAGTCGGTCTCTTTGGGTTCACCTATCTCCCTGCTGCTCTTCTTCTTTTAAGTGTAAAATCTTTCCTCTGAAGGATCTCACACACACCTGATCTGAGTGAGTTTCTCAATTTTCTGAGACCATCTATTGAATTGTGAATTTACAATGTTTTGGGGCAAGGATTCAGAAAGCGAGGGAGATAGATCCCAGAGAAAACCTGACCTATTTTATAATGAATCCATCTGTTCATTCCACTCATTCGAACACTCATTCAGTGAACATTTCTTGAACATCCACCATGTGCCAGACACTGTTTGCCCCAGTGGAGATGGCTCCACTCAAGCCTCTGAAAATTCTCTAGCCTTTCTAATGCTGCCTTGGCATCCAGTGTACTGAATATCTTTGCCTGGTGGTATGGGGAACATAAAGTTATTCAATTGAACAATTTGGGTTCAAAGGCTGAGTACCTCATATGTTGCCTGGCATGTGGTAGCTCTGTAAGGCTGAATGGATGGATAGATGGATGGATGGCTGGCTGGCTGGATGGATGGATAGATGGATGGATGGATGGATAGACAGACGGATGGGTGGATGAATAGATGGATAGATGGATGGATGGATGGATAGATAGACAGATGGGTGGATGGATGGATGTTGTGGATAACACAAGTCTTAGTTTGGGTTCCCTAGAAGCAGATCCTGAGAAAAGGATTTGAGTGACAGTCATTTATTTAGAAGGGGATCCCAGGAGGCGCTAATAGGAGAGAAGGGAAGTGATAGGTAAGGGAAGGACACTAATAAAGGTTATCAAGCAGATTACCACTGTAAGTGACCTGCGCTCAATCCCACTGGAGAACTCTGGGGAACTTTAAGAGCCTGGCTGAGACTTATCCCACCCAAGGTGCAAGGAAGCTGAGTTTGCACCCCTAAGTCGAGCCCCATCGGCATTGGCTGAGGACTACTCCAGGGGGCATTAACTCCCTGCACTTTTGGCCAGAAGGAAACCACAGGCCAAAAGGAGCAGTGCTTGCAGTAGTATAGCTGGAAAACCCTGGAACAGAGAGTCCGGAGGGGATGTGGGTGGGACCACAACAGTGTCTGCTACACTAGAGTCTCAGAATTGGTGTGAAAACTCATCTTACTCTCCCTCCAGTGTGCAGGGCCCTTTCCTCCAAATGGAGGGCAGCCACTCATTCAGTCTCTGACTGAGCACTTGGAGGATCTCCCTTCCCCTCATGCTCTCCCCCAAGTTCCCTAAGGGCAATAAGAAACTCACAAGGTGCCCAAAGTCTGTGAGGATATTTCTGTCCCTCTCCAGCTCTGTAGGGTGATAAGCCTGTTTCCCAACACCTTTGATGGACAGCCTGGCTTAGCATCTAAATACTCACCCACTGCCCTGGAAACACTGTACCATCTTAACAGGGTGTAGGGAGGAACATTTATTCCCCACTCTTCCTGGCTCCACATCCAGGGACGTCCACTAGAGCAGCACTCCTGGCCCGAGACACTTATCTGGTTGGTGAGCATGGAAGAATGACCTTCCCACCATTCTCTCTTTCCCCGGAGCCCACCTGCCTGCAGGAAGCACATGTTACCTGCTCCTCCATGATGGGGAGGCCTGTCCCCAGTGCAGTGAGGGACTAGATAAACAGGTCTGCCTGAGGTAAAACATTAAGAAGCTCACTGAACTACCTAGGCATTCCTCTCATAGCGTTATCAGCGATATTTCTATTTCCATCTGACTGACTCTAGATCTGTCTCTCAGTTGATTCCAAATGGGGCAGAAAACAACGGCATTGCTGACCTTCCAAAAACTCCGAGTTCTCAAGAGGCAGTGGGGAACCAGATGAAGGGAAGCCCAGGGGCTACCACAGCAGCCACTGTGGGTCCCAGACTACGGGTCTTCCTTGAATAGTTTTCGTCCCAGATTCACTCTCACTGGGACAACATATATCATTCAGAGACGACTCTAAAAACATGCAAAACTAGGAGATGTGATTTGGTGAAAGGAATTGCCCCACTAGGAAGCAACGAGGGAGGTAAATGGCCACAGCTGCCTGTGGTGAAGCCAACAGCAAAATGGGAGCAAGGCCACAGTCAGACTCTCTCGTCTCTATTTTTGTTGGGTATTAGCTGCTGTGGCGGTCCTCAGGTTCCCTTCTACCTGGCCCCCGCTGCCTCTTGAGGACTGGAACGTTCGTCCACCCAGATGCCGGGAGTGTGAGAATCTCCCAGCACCCAACTGAGTCCCTCTCCAGGAACTGCCCTTCTCTGAATCGCATGCTCCTGAAAAGGGGGAGGTGGACCCACATCCAGAAACTAATCAATGCCCAGTCCCCTTACCCTAAAAGCATCACAGCCCTGAAGAGCCACTGCCACTCCCGGGCTCCCACACAGCAGCAGCTACAAGACAGTCGCCACCTCCCTTTGCCAGCCTGCCGCCGGGCCGTGCTCTGTGAGCTGCCTGAGTGCAGATCTCCCTTGCAGAGCCTGTTCCTCCAGACCGACCTCACACACACTCTGGGAACTGTCCTGCTCTATCAGCATCAGGCAGGGCTGTGAACCAGCACACCATTTCAGGAGGAGCCCGACAGAGCAAGCGCAAGCTCGCACAGCAGAGTCCAAGGGAACCCACAGAGCAGAGACTGCAAACGGCCTATAATTGTGGATAAAGTCTCCAGTGTGTGGTCTAGTTTTGTCACTTATTACCTCTAAGACTATAGAGCAGTTATTGACCTTGGTTGCACAATAGAATGACCAAGTGGGTTGTTAAAAGTACTGATGCCTGGCCTTAGCTCATACTGACTGGATGTGAGTCTGCTGAGGTTGCGCCTTGTCCTCAATCACTTGCTCTTGCTGGGCCTTGGTCTTTTGTCTGTTAAGAGCGGCTGTAGCATTTAGCTTTCTACAGGGCCGATAGGCGTGTACTAGCTGGTTTTCATTCCGATAAGTACCCAGTGACTTTCCAGGCATTGAATACTAAATGTGTCCCTCATCTTCCTACCTAACTGAATGGTTACAAAATGGTTATCAAATCCAGATGTTCTAAATGAGATGTCAAAGCACAAACATTAAATATCACATATGTTCGTAGCCTTTAAATTGAAGGGCAATGTTTTTACCATCCCTTAAGATGAAGGTTTTCAAACAGATTGCCCAAGATCTTGGGTAAATTCAGTGTGCCCTTTGGCAGATTTAAATAAAGTTTCTGTAAATATATCTCCTTTTTGATACATAGTAATATGAAAATCAGTACAAGTTTTCTTTTTAATCAGTAAGATAATTTGTTCAAAGCCACTCACCTATTTTGGGACAGGCTAGCTTACTTTCAAGACCGCTTGAGTTCATATCCCATCATCACTTCTGAGCTGTGTGACCTTGGGCAGACTACTTAAACTCCCTTTGCCTTAGTTTCCCCATCTGTAAAATGGCAATAATAATAGCACCTACTTCATAGGAGTATTGAGGTGACTAAAGAAGACTTTGCTTGTTAAGTATTTATCAGAGTAGCTGGCAAAGAGTAAGTTCTCAATAAATGCAAGCTATTCTCCTCATTTCTTGCAGTGAGTGGAAATTAGGCATATTAAAAAATTCTAATTCCATTAACATTATTAAAAACAACCATAATGGGGGTAAAATGGATAAAACAATCTGGATTCCCGATAAAGCTTTTGAGCATTTGTGAGTGCTCCACTAAGAAAAAAGATTAATTAGGCACATCATTTAATACCAACAAAGCTGAAATTAAACACTTAATTCTGTGAATTTAATCGCATGGTGTCAAACCTGAGAGAGACCAATACTTAAGGGTATTTCAAACTCAGCTCTTTTTTCACAGGAAGAAAAGGCAGGTTTTGTCAGCTTTTCTTGGTGTAGACTGGGAAAGATTAATGAGTGTCTTGTGTTTTAATACTAACTTCTTATTTGCTTCTGCAACCTCCACTTCTTCATGATGTTTAGGGGAAAATAATTAAATCTGTTTCTGTGTTGCGTTCTATATATATATGAGATAGGTCAACTAGAAATTGTGTTCAGCTACTAGTAACTGAGACTTAAAATACTGGCTTAAAACAAGCAGACATTTCTTTTTCCCTTAAAAAGTATGTCTAAAGTTATGTAGTCTAGAACAGGTGTGGTGAGTCCAAAATGTCATTAGGGACCTAGGCTCCTTCCAGCTCTGGGTTCTACCATCCCTAAGGTGTAGCCCTTGTACTCAGGCTTACAAGATAACTGCTGAAGCTCCAGCCCTCACTTTAGTGTTCTAGGCACAGAGAAGGAGGACACAAGGAGAGACGGTGGGACTTGCTGCCTGAGTCATCCCCCTTTAAAAAGCTTTCCCTGCAAGCCCCATTTAATGGCTTCCAATTACATTTCATATCCCCCCACCCAATGGCACACACACACACACCTATGCAAAGAAGGCTGGGAAAAATAATATTTTAGTGGACACCTTGCCACACTCAAAAATATAAGGATACTGTCAGCAAAAAGGAAAAGAAGAATTATACCAGTAAGAGACACTAGCAATCTTTGTCACAGTGAGTTTTTAATAAATTGTTGCTTTATAAAGAAGAAAAGGGAGGATAAAGAAGAGAAATGACCTGCTAATTTATCTCTTTGACCTTCTATGAGCTCCTTGAGTCCAGGGACTATGACTCATTCATCATTGTGTCCCCAGGGCCTAGTTCAGTGCCTGGCACACAGTAAGTGTCCAATAAATATTTGTTTAATGAGTGAACCAAAGAATGAATTATGGATATAAATAATAGGACTGATTTCACAGGCTCTCATGAAAACCAGTCTCCTGAATCCAGATATTTGGCCTTTAAATAATTATTCTAGCAACAATGACAAAAGAAGGTATTATAATTATGTTTATTTTATACATGAGGAAACTGAGGCCAAGAAAGCTTAAGTAACATGCTCAAGGTAAGACGTTCTCAGCGTAAGGCCTCCCCCCACCCCCACCCTGAGCCCAGGCCAGCATGGCCAATGCCACTGCCTGCCAAGCACAAGGGAAGATCCTAGGTGGATTATCTAATTTCCTCGCTGTGTCATAGATGAGAACACTGTATTCCCACAGAAATGAGGCATCTCGTCCAAAGTCACACAGCTCAAAGAGAGGAGAGTCGTGCTTAGAATCAGGTATATCAACTCCCAGTCCATGCTGAGTGGGACCCCAAGTTCCCATCAGCACCAACCTCCCAAGAAATCTCCAGTGTGACTGCTTGGAAGCAGACGCGGATGCACCATGAGCTGCTCAACATACTTTCCACCACCCATGGCCAACGCGTTCCACTGCCTTGGAAGCCGCCCCAGCATCCATGGTTGAGCGTGGAGTGTTGGGTTGCAGCCTGCAGATTTCTGCAGCACTGAAAGGAGAGAAGGCTTTGATTAAAAAGCTGAAGGGAAAGGCATGACCAAAATTGCCACCCCTCTGTGACAGCAGCAAACATCTTAGCTCTGGCCCTGGGATATGAGTAATAGTAGAGTGACCAACCATCCTGGCTAGCCCAGGAGTGTCCTGGCTTTAGCACTGAAGGTCCTGCATTTCAAGAAACCATTCAGACTCTGGCAGAAAAGGGCCAGTTGGTCACCCCAGAATATTTCTGTTGTTTCTCTTAGGCTGTACATTTAAAGACTTACAACGGAAGCTGAGAGAAGTGGGGAACAGGAAGGAACCGAAGGGAGCTGGTCCACCACACTGGATCCATCCCAGCAAAGACGCATTTGCTGAGCACCAAATTGATGAGAGACACCGTGCCAGGTCCTCCCTGGACACAGAGCCATCAGTGCTGGTGTTTTCTGGGCTCTCACCCAGCACCAAGCGGAAGGGCTTCATGTGGGTGAGCTCATCGATCCCCCTCACATCCCGTGGAGGCAGATCCCATCGCTCTCCCACTCACGGGAGGAACTGAGGCCCAGGGAGGTCAAGGAATGTGCCCAGAGTTAAAAGCTAGCAGGCGGCAAGGTGCGGACCAGGCAGCCTCCAGGTCTGTGTGCTCCTTCTTCTCGGCGCTGCCTCATGAGATGAACACAATGCAGGAAGCGGATAAGGTAAATGCTTAAATCCCTCACAGAGTTAACAGCGATGCTAGCCGGGATGACATTCGTTGAGCCGCAGCCACTATGGGCCAGGCCTCTGCTCAGCCTCTGCATAAAAGGTCTTTTTTAATGGTGGTTACAATGAGCGTGGTACTATTGTCCTCTCCATTTTACCTTGATCAGAGGATGGCTGAAAGAGGTCAAGGAGCTTACCCGACATCGCACGGATGGTGGAGCTGGGATTCAAATCCAGAAATCTAGTCCCATGAGAGGGTGAAATTGTGCCTTGGTTGGGAGCTCTGGCTGCGATCGCAGGCAGGGTAGGTGAGGGCCAGAGGAGGGCTCAAAACACAGCACAGCAAGCTGGTAGCGGCCACCATCATTCTTCGAGCAATGAACCAAAAACCACTCTGAGAGCTCAAAACACAGCACAGCAAGTCAAATCCTGCCATCTTTTCTTTAGGGATAAACACCGCAGCATGGTGCTGTTTTGGGGAGCAGCTCGCCACACCCACCCCAGCCTCCTCCTCAATCGCTGCTGTTCGCTGCCAGCTCCAACGAAGGGGGAACGGCGCGTTATCTGCCCACATGCAAGAACTGCGGAGGAAGGAGGCCCTGTCAGGCCCTGTGTTATCCGGGAGCTGCCAGGCGTGGATTATTATAACTGCATAACCAAAAGGCATTATTAGTATAAACGTATTCCAGAGGTGACTCGTGTAGAAGTCACTGGAGGGGGCCGATGACAGCACACACTGCTATTATGCCTGCAGAGCCCTCTTTGGCAACAGCAAGCTCTGGGATCTCTGACCTCCTGCCTGAGAACCGCGGGCCGCAGAAAAGCTTTCTGCGAGAATCCCTGCTCTGTCGCCAGCTCACACGGAGTGGGAGCACAGCTGAGGCTCCTAGATAGCGAGGTGCCTCCCAGAGGGGTCACTCCATCCTGCCATCAAGATGGGGGTAGGCTGGGGGTGATAGGCTGGCTCTCTAGAAAACGGAATGAAGCCTGCTGCTTCTCCTGCAACCACAGGGGAAAGTGAGCCCCAAAGCAGAGGACGATGTTAGCTTGCCAAGAAAAACAAAGCCACCCTCCTGGGTAAGTATCAAAATATCCGAATCTGCTAAGGCCATGAAGGGCCTGACCTAGTGTGTATTGGAGTTAGAGAACCTGGTAGAAAATCAGTAATAACTGCACTGCTCAGGCTGAGAACACTGGGCTGACAAGTGATGATAGTGATGATTTAAAAAAATAATCATCATTGTTTACCACATGCCGGGCCCTGATCTAATTACTTTATGCATGCATTTAATATTTGTGATGACACTATGAGGTACTATTATCGTCTTCCTTTTTACAAGTGTGGCAAGTAAGGCACAGAGAAGTTAAGTTACTTACCCCAGATCACAAAGCTAGAAAGCGGAAGAGCTGGGATTTGAACCCAGGAGGTCCAAGGAAAACCGTGTGAGTTCCAAGTAGGTGAGGGAGCAGAAGGCAGCACCACAGACTCCTCAGAGAAGATGTCAGTCCCTGAGACTCCCGGGGACGGGGTGGTTTTGGGTGGGACTCTGCCTGTTACAGAATGTGGGTGTTGATTTTCTTATCTTTTAATACTAAAAACTGCATCTGGGCCCTGTATGCAAGGTGCCTGCAGGCTCGAAAGACTGCTCGATGAAGAGAATCCCCCAGGTTTCCAGCTGGGAGCTGGAGAAAAAAGTGTGTCATCTCTGAGGCAAGAATGTCTGACACCAGGTCACCTGCAAATGTGTTGTGTCACCCTGCTTCATGAGCGGGATCAAACGACTCCCTTTCATTTCCCCAAAGCAAAGGTTTTCTCCATCTGTGTGAAGGAGGTGAAAGCGCGTGAGTCACCTGCCTGGACCGAATTTGAAGAGTTCTAACTCCGCAGGCCTCAACAGGATCATTCTTTTGTTTGTTTCTCCTGTGACCTCATGCCTTCTCCTCACTGGCCACCGCCCAAATCAGGCCCAAGAGCAGTAGCCCCAGAGTAGACTGGGAACTTCTTCAGAGACCAGCTAATTGTTTCTTGGGGAGGTCAACCTGACTCACATACACTGCCAAGTAAGAGGTCCATTGGCCTGAAGAAATAACCCCAAACCAGGAGCAAAGTTCACGATATAACTCTAAATTTGATGTAAGTGATGACAGCATTTGGGGAGAAAAGAACAGCAGCAACAGCTAATGTGTGCTGGGTGCTCACTGCGTGCCAGGCACAGGCTGCATCCCTTCGTTAACGCTCAGAGAGGCACAACGGGTAAGCGTGGCAGGAGGTAGGTATGAGTACACGGAGGCTTAAAAAGATTAAATAAATCACCCAAGGTATGAGTGAGCCGGGAATTAAACCCAGCCTGACTGATGATGGCGAAGATTCTCTCTCAATCAAACCCTAGCCTCCTCTGAGCTGCCTTCTTGACTGTGTCTTAACCTTGGCCTACGAAGACTTGAACAAAACTCTAACATAGTTTCTAACAGCTCAAGCTGCATCCCTAGGGTGACCTTACCCCCCCTTAAAGTACCTGCCTGAGAAAACTCAAGGCTGCCAAAAGAATTCACTGCTTGTTCCAGCCAATCCCTGAAGAGAGGGCCCCTGTCTCCCAGCGTCTGTGGGAGGGAAGGAGCCCAACCAGGTAAGCATCACTTAGCAAACCCAGGTGGGTGTCACCCAGACCCAACCCCTCCCTGTTTCCTGCTTTCATGTGATTTTTTACTTCCTGACTGCTGAGGTCCTGCTGGCCCCTGCCCCTCGCCCTCCTTCTGTCTTTAAAACGCCTAGACATCTCTGTACAAATGCAAGTTGAGTTCCGTTCCCTCTGGACTCTTTTCCCTATTGCAGTATACATTACTGATTAAAATCTGTCCTTATCACTTTAACTAGTGTTGGCTTTGTCTGTCTTTGACACCGACCACACACCTGTCCACATCACCGTTCCACCATCCGGCCACCATGCACACCAAAACGTTAGCTGGGGGGGCCTTCGGGTTTCAAGATTCTAACTGTTAGGGTCAGATGATTCTTTTCACTTTTCAGTGTTTCCCAAATTTTATGCACTAGGCATGCATCATTTTTGCATTTGGGAGGAAATGTTACTGAAAATAAAAAGTGAAGATATGTTTTTAAATTAAAAAAAAAAATAAAGCCCTCAAAGCCACTGATTTCTGCAGCTCACAACCAGGTAACTAGACCGTGGTGTTCCTACCACTGCCTGAGATCATTTTGCAGGTGCACGAAGTCTTCCCTCTCTGCCCATTCCTGGTGTGCCCTCCTCTGCTCCTCACCACAGTGTGGCCTCCTGTCACTCCTCGGTCCTCAGCAAGCAGCCTCCAGATCAGATTGGAGGAGCAAGCCTGCCCTTGCCTCCTTTGAGCAAGGTCTCAGCCAAGTCCTCCAGGACGTGGGTAGCTGAACGGGCAGCGGATAGGACCAGAGTGAACAGATGTACCAGGTGGCCATCTTGTGAAAAGAGTTTTGCTAGACCCTGGGCAAAAATACTAGAAAATAACACTAATCTGAAAATGCGAACACCTCACCATCCTCAGCCCTGAGGAAGCCCAAGAAAGCTGCTTTCTGAACTATAAAGAATAAATTCCTACACTGTTCTTAGCATTCTCAATCAGCTCTGTGCTCTGCTCTGTGAGAGATAAACAGATACGCACAGGGATTTCAAGCCCGCTGGAGAGGAAAGACAGGCAGCAGGTAGGTAGAAAGAGGGACACCTCTTCTAGTACTGCCCGTACAGCCCCGATTCATTACAGCACACTTATCTCAAAGCGTTCAATATTAATTCACTACGGTCCTGACTTGTGCAGTTAATGTGTTACTCTCACAGCCACGCGTCAGTGCAGTGAACAACATGCTCTTGTGTGTTCTCAGTGTTGGGAGACAAGTTTTCGTGGTTTTCTTGTGTTTCTGCACATCTTACACTGCCCTTTACTTCAGACTATCTTTTCAAGGATGTTTATATAACGAAGTCTTGAAAGATAGAGAGCAAAGAGCAGGCTCGCTCACTGCCCATTATAAAAGATTCGGGTTCCTAAAGCTCAGGGTTCCTGTCTGCAGTGCGATTTGCAGCCTGTGCAGGTGTCGTCAGGCCCTGTTAGTATTGCACTGTGAGAATTAGGGCTCAGGGAACCAGCTCAGAATTGCTAATACTCTAGCTGCTACTATTGCTGTGAGTAATGAGCTGTTCTTTTCCCAGGAGTCTCATGTCTTCTACCAGCATCCATGAAACTGTGGCAGGCTAACTTGTTAGCTTGCAGGGGGGTCAAACCCTCAGGAGGGTGGCCCCTCCACAGGGGGTTCTGACATGATACACTCTCCTTTTCTCAGGCTGAGGGTCATTGTCCATTCCATTCATTCAGCAGAGGTCTCTCCTCCTGCCATTATTTTCTTTCTTGAGGATAGTTTTGATGAATAATGACTGAAAAAAGGATATCCAAGTAACCCTATTTGATCTGCTGAAAATAAATTAAAGAAAAATACCACTGGCAGCAAACAACATGAATAATGGCAGCTCAAGCCTCCTTCACAAAAATGGTTAGGAAATCAAGAGCACCAATCAACAGGAAATATAGATTCTTTGATGTAAAAAATAATAATAATTAAAACACCACTACAGCCAGGGAGGTGGATCAATGTAGACAGAAAGAACCGAAAAGAATGGAAAGCAGCTTAAAATGCGTCCTCTCTGGGGACATGCTGGGGAGACCAGACAGCTCTGATTAAACTTAGAGCTACTGTCTACATGGGGAACACCTTAATCATCATATGGCACAGACTATAAGTACCAAAAAATTGTGTAAACTGGAGTCCGTTCCTTATTCCAGTCCTGCAATACGATAAGAGAGCATGTGTAAATATGGCCATATCAAGACTTTGCCCTAAAATACAGCCGGAGGAAAATAGTAATTATAAGATTTAGATGAAAACATTTTTCACAATTATTCCCTCTAATTTTTTTTTTTTAGCTATGACAAGTCATGACCATGCTACAAATAATCTCTGAAAATAGAGCATTCAAGGAAAGAATTTAGTAATCAAAATGCATGATACAATTAATTTGACTCAAATTTTCTAGTACAACCAATGATTGCGCTACCTGGTGACTAGGTATAAGCAAATCATGTAAATGGATGTACAGGCATACCTTGTTGTACTGGTCTGCACTTCATTGCACTTCACAGATATTACGCTTTTAAGAGCACGAAGGTTTGTGGCAATCCTGCACAGCGAAAGTCTATTTGTACCACTTTTCCAGCAGTATGCGCTCACTCGTGTCTCTGTGTCACATTTTGGTAATTCTTGCAATATTTCAAATTTTTCATAATCATTATGTCTGTCATGGTGATCTGTGATCAGTGTTCTTTGACGTTACTACTGTCATTGTTTTGGGGCACCACAAACTACACCCACATACGACAGTGAACTTAATTGATAAATGTTGTGTGTTGTTCTGACTGCTCCACCGACCAGCTGTTCCCCCATCTCTCTCCCTCTCTTCAGGCCTCCCTATTCCCTAGGACACAACAATATTAAAATTACGCCAGGTAATAACCCTACAATGGCCTCTGAGTGTCCACATAAGAGTTGCATGTCTCTCACTTTAAATCAAAAGCTAGAAACGATTAAGCTTAGTGAGGAAGGCATGTTGAAAGCCAACATAGGCCAAAAGCCTAGGCCTATTGCCCTGCTTGCCTAGACTGATGCACCAGTCAGCCAAGTTGTGAATGCAAAGGAAAAGTTCTTCAACGAAATTAAAAGTGCTACTCCAGTGAACACACACATGATAAGAAAACCAAACAGGCTTACTGCTGAAATGGAGAAAGTTTTTGTGGTCTGGATAAAAGATCGAACTAGCCACTACATTCCCTTAAGCCAAAACCTAATGCAGAGCAAGGCTCTAACTCTCTTCAATTTTATGAAGGCTGAGAGAGGTGAGAAAGCTGCAGAAGAAACGGAAGCTAGCAGAGGTCGGTTCATGAGATTTAAAGAAAGAAGCTGTCTTTATAACAAAAAAAGTGCAAAGTGAAGCAGCGAGTGCTGGTGTAAAAGCTGCAGCAAGTTATCCAGAAGATCTCGCTAAGATCACTGATGAAGGCAGCTAAGCTAAACAGATGTTCAGTGGAGACAAAACAGCCTTCTGTTGGAAGAAGATGCCATATGGGGCTTTCATAGCTAGAGAGTAGAAGTCAATGCCTGGCTTTAAAGCAGTAGAAGTGAGAGGGGAAGAAAGAGATTGGCAAAGAAAAGACTGCAGGGCTTTTGCAGATGTTCCGGCAGTTAAAGCAGAAGGTGGAGAAAACTTGTCATATCTGAGTATCAATCATATTATTATTTAATTGATATACTTTTCTTTATATCAACTCATCCAACATTGCCACCTCCTTTAGCCTTGTCTTGAGAAGTAGTATCCAATTTAGATATAATTTTTTCAAATACACATTACAAAAAATATATAATTATTGACACTTTTGAAAGTGTCTATGTACTATTAAAATCTTTGCAGAACTCCCAGCAATGAAAGCCCCATCCTTAGGAAAAGATCCTTTTACTCTGTGAGCTTCCAGAGGGCAGAGATGATCTTCTCTCCATTGGCAATTCCTTGTGATGCCCGTTCTACCTAGAATTGAGAAAGTTTGTAAAGAAAAATCTGCTTACAAGAGTGAAAACGAACCTGATGTTCACCTTCTAGATAGAGCACAGCTCATCAGAGGTTGAGAGTTAGGAATAATTTGATCTCCAAATTATGCAGACGTGACTGCCAGTGTAAAATGCAAATATGCTGCAAATTAAAAGTTAATGCACTCTCCCCCAAGGGTAAAGTTATAATTAGTGTTCTACTCTTTATTTATTGTCTTTAAAAATTCAGCCTTTTAGGAAGAGTTTTAGAGTTAACAAAGTGTATTAAGATTCCAAAGTATAGAAATTCAAGACATTTAAAGGAAATTTCCTTAAAACGAAAAAAAAAATGTGCAAATGCAATATTTTTTGCAAGTTTAAGTTCTATTGTTGCTACAAAAGAAAGTATTCAGATGGATTTCAAACAGCGATGATTCCTCCTCCAACACTCTTTAATGAGAGAGGCTCTAACGAAGCTGCCTGCACATGCAATAGCAAATTCGTAGCCCAGTGTTCCAGAAACATAATACAATCATGGTTTGCAAATGCAAATTTAGGGAAGACACTAAACTATGTAAATAATGATTTATGAGATTGTCTCATTAATATTTCTTGGAAACCATGAAACCACAAAACAAGGTAAAACAAAATCCTCTATAACATTTTAAGCATCCAGCTCCTAATGAGGTATGTAAATTTTGCAAATCAGAGACTATATAGTAATGTTTTTCATGCTAATAGCAAAGCTCAGTCCTATTTATTATATATTTGGTTCAATTTGTTGTATGAGTGCTGTATTCATGCCAGTCACCATTTTGCAGGACATCAAATGGATGCATAAATTGATGTTTCTTTTTCTGGTTCAATATTTTCATCATCTCAATCGAGTAAACATCCCCAGAGAAAATGCATATGCTCTAGGCAGAGCAGAAATCTACTATTTGCATCTAAGTGCTGAACCCCTTTTGTTTATGTAGCCTAAAGGAAAAAAGTATCTCTATGTACTAAAGACACATTGGAGTGCAAAGCCCAAAAGATCATGCTTTGTCTTCTTTTAAAGGATTTCATTATGTTTATGCTTTACAATGCTTGTGTGTGGATGAGCATGGTTTCAGAAAGCAAAATACCCCGCCAGGACCAAACTAGACTAATTGCTTAGAGAATAATACGAATGCATGTAAAATTCAACTTTCTATACTGCTCTCTGTAGAATAATCATTACTCTCTCAAGAACATTGGTGATTTCTTTAAAATATGTTTACTATGTAGCCTTCAGTGTATATGTGTCTGAAATTCTCATGTCTAGGGCTACATTTGCTATTTCTCTCATATCTTTCAGGAAAAGTCCTAACATATGGATTTCATTAGATCTTAAAAAATCACTAACTCCACTTGAATGGACGATTCAAAGGAATCAGAATTGAAAGTCAGATCCTTATCTGCATAACTACTGGTGTGGCAGAATACCTTAACTGAGAAATTACTCTCAGCCTTCTTGTCTCAGTAGCAGGCTGGAGAAGAAAGTCTGAGCAGTGTTATTTCCTCCCCCTCTCAGTGAAATAAGGGCTTCCCTTCCCCCAGGGCAGAGTACAGAGACTTTGGATTTTATCCACCATGTGTTAAATTCTACATCTCAAAAGATGTAGAACTAGATCATCGGAGAGGGGAGGAATGGAAGGAACATGTGCATGAGGAGAGAGGGGTGGTGAGTCCCGGGAGGGTCAGGGACAGGTGCCTTATCCCATACAGCACTTCCTAGATGTTGTGATCTCCAAGAGGGAGCCCACGCGGCACCACGTACCGAACACAATGCACCCTGGCCTGTGTACCTTGGTCAAGACACTGTTGACAGGAGGAATAAGTTCAAGAGATCTATTGTATGTCATGGCAACTACAGTCAATGACAATATATTGAATATTTGAAAATTGCTATGAAAGTAGATTTTTAAGTGTTCTCACCACAAAAAATGATAAGTATATGAGGTAATGCATCTGCTAAATAGCTTTATTTAGCCATTGCACAGTGTGTACATATAGCCAAACATCATGCTGTACACCATACATATATACAATATTTACTCATGAATTTAAATAAATAAATTAATTAATTAATTAATAAGACACTATTGGCCAAGCATGTGGGAGAGCGATCTGGGGGAGCTCAACCACGCTGTGACTATCAGTGACCTTTTGGTGACTGTTAGGATCCTTCTAATGTTAGAGGCCATCCACAGGATCCTCTGCAAATTGGAGAAGGTAGGACCACCAGCTCGAATTATCAAATTTGAGTTTTTAATACCTTATTCACACCAGAACTACAGCTCTTGTTGCATTTTTCACCAATGAGATATCTTAAATATCACCCATCAAAAAATTATCTGATATCCCTTTTGTTACTTAACCAACTTCAAGGTGTTGATTCAGATTATCGTGTTTACACCTACAACACACTTCTCGAATTGAAGTATTTCCAAGTAAATCACCATAAATCAATATAGCACTGAGGCTACAAGAGAGTGAGCGCCCTGAGCAGCAAAGTCTCCCGCCTCGCAGGGGACGCTGCAGTCTTCGACTGGGATCATTGCACAGCCAGCCCTTTTCTCAAGTTTCCTGGATTTCATAAATTCTTGGATTTTGCAAGCTCCAAGGAAGGGAGACAGGCTACCCAAAAATATATTTGTATTCCTTGGCCCAAATAATTCTGTCCAAGCTAAACTTAATTTGATTTTTTTAAAGTAATGGGACGTTTCTTGTGCTGAAGTGCTATGACACAAATTCACATTTCATTTGTTTAATATCTACTTACTCACTACACTGTAAGCTTTTTAAAGGCTAGGACTGTATTTGTGTTGTTCACCATCGTATTCCATACCATATTGTATATGTTCAATAAATATTTGTGGAAAGAAGGGAGCAAGGAAGAAAATAGACGAAGGAGGGGAGAGAGTGAAAGGAAGGAAAGAAAGGAGAGTGTTGAAATAGCAAAGCCAAAACTCTCTAATGTGCTTCACTGTTCACCGTGAGGATTCACACCCCTTTAGTCTTTCCCCGAGATGTCAGGCTCAGTGACGTCTCCAAGGCGAGGCAGGGCACCAGCACAGAGTAACTGCACAAGACTTCTGTCTTCTCAAGCAAAAATAAATTTCTTTGTTAAAAAATACTCAGGGCAAACTGTACCCTCAACCGTAAATCAAGAGCTGACATCTGCAGGTACCAGGCTCATGAAGGAGTCCATGCTCTGTAGGAATCCATGCTCTGTATCAAATGTCCAGGCTGGAAGGGGGCTTTGAGATATCCTAGGGTGATGCTGCCCCTTATAAATGGGAAAACTGAGGTGCAGGCAGGTTAGTAAGTCTCAACTGGTATGGCCAAGATGACAACCCATGACTTGACATCTAATCTCATCACTTTGAACTAGCCCACCTCCTTAACTATGTGAAGTCCTTGTAATGGATTTCTTCAGAAAAATAGGAGAAAGGAAACGGTTAGGAAAAAGGGATTTTAGGCATCTGAAGCAACAAATATAATGGAATGGTAAAAAAATTGAAAGGCCTATGACAGAGTAGAGGTCCTGAATCCCCCTGCTACATAACATCTAATACTGAATAAAATATAAATAAATCATAGATAAGCAGATAGATGGATAGATGATAAATAGAAATTTTTATTTGAGTGTCTGAGGCTACAAGAAGGTGAGAGAATTTGGCCACAGCCTGAAGCATGAACCTGGGAAGGGAAGCAAGCTTGAAAGTCGCTGGGTGTCTGTGGGCACATACGGATCCTGGTGGCCCATAGCTCAGGGACACAGGAGGATTACAGACAAATCCTCAGATCAGCACACAAAGTCTTGGACATATGGAGGGAGGTGACATCCGACATCTAGGAATAAGGACACCATCAGGGAAAGGGTGGACTGGGAAAAAAGTAGGGGGAGGGGAACAATAGAAACTGCAAGAAAAATAGTATCTGTCTCTACCTTCACTCTAGAAGCTGAGAACAAAAAAATTTTTCTACTGCTTAGTACTTAAATGGATTTAAGGCCCAAATCTACATTACTTATATGGTCCTTAAAGAACTATAGTATAAGAATTGTGGTTTCAAGTGACCCCTATACTATGGTATCCCCAGATTAAAGCAAACACAGATCATCCTTATAGAAGTACACTGAAACTCAGGACTCTAAGAATCCCAAGAAAAATTTCCACCACAGAGATACACACAGACAATCACAAAACACGCAGACCATCATGGAATTTGAATCAGCAAAAACAATATGTAACAAAACTAGGCAGGCAAATATTGAGATATTTTAATATATCAAATATTAAAATCACCAGATACAGAATTCAAGATAATTATAAGTATTATAATCTGTTTAACACATTGACTGCCACACTAGGAAAAAAAAGTTTTCCTTGGGGCCATGTTGTTTTATTATGAAAATGTAATAAAAATTTCCAAAACAAAAGGACAATTTCTAATTTAATGAAAAATCTGTTATTTTTTTATTGTTTTCTATGTGTGAGTTACATGCAATTAAATTGTCAATATTAATTGAAACAGTAAGAACATCAACAAATAAGATTTTCAGGAACCAACTGCAGGGTTTTGCCCAGGGGGCCACCCATCACGTAACATGTATGCTACAGCAGGACAGCGCGTGATGCAGCTCCCAAGATCAAGAGACATGTGAGTCACGTGTGCTTCTCAAGGCCCTTGGCTCAAAACCAGCGTGAGTTAAATAGAACTCACATAGCAGTTAAGGTGTTAAAGATACAAAAAGCAAAAACTGAAAAAATAAAGAGCAGCAAATTATCAAGATTTAAAATAAAACCAAATAGAAATTTTAGAAATGAAAAAATAAAGTAACTGAAATGTAAAACTCAATGGAAAACGTTTGTGGGGAGGGAAAGACAAACAGGTGGAGCACAGGAATTTTTAGGGCAATGAAACTATTCCATATGATACTAGAATGGTGGATACATGTATGTCATTATACACTTGTCAAAACCCATAAACTGTCCATAAAAAGTGAGCCCAAATCCTAGGAAACTAAGGATTTTGATTGATAATGATGTATCCATGTCAGTTCGTTGACTGTAACAAGGGTACCGCACTGGTGCAGGTTGTTGGTGGGGAGGCTGTGAGTGTGCGTGGCAAGGCTTATGTGGGAACTCCATGTACTTTGCATTCGATTTCTCTGTGGACCTAAAACTGCTCTAAAAAACAAAGTCTATGAATTTTTTTTTAAGAGAAACCATGAAAAAAATGATGGATGAATTAAACAGCAGATTAGACATAGAATTAATGAATCAGAAAGAAATGATATACAAAGCAGCATAAAGAGACCCAAAAACAAGCCTGGGCAACATAGCAAGACCTCATCTGTATCAAAAAATTAAAAATAAAAAGTTAACTGGTGCAGTAGCACATGCCTGTAGTCCTGGCTACTCTGAAGGCTGAGGAGTCACTTAAGCCTAGGAGTTTGAGGTTGCAGTGAGCTATGATCGTGCCACTCCAGCCTGGGCAACAGAGTAAGATTTTGTCTCTTGAAAAAAAAAGACAGAGAGAGAGAGAGAGAGAGACACCAAAAAAAATACCCACGTATATATTTATATAAACACTTCGTATATAGCAATGAAGTTCAGCAGTGCAGAGAACATATGTCTGCTCAGAGTTTCAGAAAGGCTAAAGGAGATTACAGAAAGAACAAAGGGGTGGCAACATTTGAAGAGATTGTGGAAGGAATATTCCAGAATATTCCATGCATTCTTAAATCAAGAAGCACAATGAATTCCAAACAGGAAGAATAGATATAAAAGCACACCTAAACACATCATAGTAAAATAGAAGAATACCTAGAATAAAGAGATCATCTTAAGAGCAGCCCTCTCCCCGCTCTCTGGATCGTGTTGCCTGACCTCTCCAGACAGCCACCGAGAATGCCACAGCCTCTGCAGGTCCAGTCCAGCCTGAGGACAGTCACAGCATCTCTCCTTACAGGTGGCACCAGTGACAGGGCAGGGGTGGTGGGAGCCAGAGCTCGCTAGGGCAGCTCCATCAGGAAAGCCAGGGCAAGCAGAGCCAAACAGATCTGCAGTGGCGCATAGACTGGGTTTTGTACAAGTATGATCCCATTTCTACAGAAATTTAAAAAAATCTATGTATAACGTAGATATTCACATGTATATGTTTGCATAGTAAAGTCTGAAGTGATATACCCAGTAATATTTATAGGGGTTACAGCCAAGTGACTTTTTCTTTTTTTGCTTGTTTATATTTTTTTAGTTTTACTGCAATGAACTTTTATATCCTGTATAACATAAAGAAGGGAAAATAAACGTTGGTAATTAAAAATCATATTTTGAAGTATAATATTATCTAATAAATAAACCACAACAAAATACAAAAGATGACATTCATGAACAAAATTTAAAAATAAAAATGACCTACAAAAAATTTTGTAACATATGACAAAGAGTATGTACACCCAAATATGTCTTCAATGATGAATACCAAATAGAAAAATGGAACGATGGAATAAATATAACAGAAAATCCATTAAAAATGTATATGTATGAAAAATTATTGCAGTTAGAACCGCCAAAGACCATTTTTTAGCCCACCAAGTTGACGAATATTTTTAAATGGTAATATCCGCTGTCGGCAAGAGTGCAGGGGAAAATGCCTCATGCACCAAAGGTAGGCACATGAACGCTACATCCTTCTAAAGGACAGTTGGGAATAGTGCTGTGGGCTGAATTGTTGCCCCTCCCCACCCCGTTCATAGCTGAAGCCCTCACCTGCAACCCATGTGACCGTATTTGGATACAGGGCCTCTAAGTAGGTAATGAATGTTGAATGAAGTCATAGGGTGAGGCCCTAATCTGATAGGCCTGGTGTCCTTAAGGAAGAGGAAAAGATGCCAGAGCTCTCTCCCTCTCTGCATGCACACACTGAGGAAAGGCCACGTGAGGACACAGTTTGGGCTCTGGTGAGGGCTTTCTTCCTGGCTTCCAGTCTACAAGCCAGGAAGAAAGCCCTCACCAGAGCCCAAACACTGCTGGAACCTTGATCTTGGACTTTCCCGCCTCCAGAACTGTGAAAAAATTAATTTCTGTTATTGAAATCACCCAGTCTGTGGAATTTTGTTATGGTGGTCCAAATGGACTAATACATATAGCAAAAGATTTTTAAATATGTATGCCATTTAGCCCAGCAATTTCACTTCTGGGAATTTAACCTAAAGGAAATAAATAAGAAAGAATTTTCTGCAAAAATTAGCATTGTTTCTATTAGTAAAAATTGATACAGAAGCTATTCACAATAAAGTATAGTATGTATAAAATAAATTTTAAATCATGGGGTAGAAAACATCACAAAAAAATTATGATATATTTTTAAGTGAAAAAAAAGGAAATTACAAAACAATATGTCATACGACTCTATATGTATATGGTACAGCAGTGAGGAGCACGGGCTTTGAGGTGTCCAGGGGGTATAGCCCAACTCATACACACCCCATGGATGGCTCTGGGCAAGTTCCTAATTGCTTAGTGCCTCAGCTTCTCCATCTATCAAGGGGAATGATACCATCCACCTTACAGAACTTCCATGACGATGAATTCAGATAACAAGGCCACTATAATTAAGGACCACTATAGGCGGTGGCAGCAGAGTGGGCACTCAGCAGAGTGGGCACTCTGGACTCAAAGAGTCCAAGGATTTCAGAACTGGGTCCAGCCTGCCTCCACCAAGTGCGTGATCTCAGGCAAGTCACGTCACCTCCCCTTCCGGTTCTTCACCTTTAGAATGAGGACCCTGACTAGCTGATCTCTGAGGATCCTCGTGGCTCTCACTTCAAAGGATGAGAATCCGTGTCCTAACAACAGGAGACATCGTGGCTTGAGGCAATACGAAAAAGGGAGTGTGATAAACCGCAGAGTGGTGCCCTGTTCCTCTGGGAGTAAGCCGTTGTTCCCAGCCTTCTGTGTAAGAGATTTTCACAGTAAACAACTCCGCCATTCCCCATGCAAGAGTGGCAGTAGTTTTCATAATCACTGGTTACAAAAATACATCATGGCAAAAAGCTACTAAGCATTCAGCCTTGCTCCTACATTAATTTTTATTTTAATTAAACCCAATAGCAACCTCATTTACTTGAAAAATAGTAACACTTACGTGGGAGACGCTTCATTTATCTCACCCACAGGCCACATTTGGTGCCCTTCTCCTCTTGCAGACCCCTCACAACCATGGCAGGGTATTTCAGAACCACTCAGATAAGGGCAATTTGGGAACAAGTGACAAAAGGAAGTCTCCAGGTGTCCCCAGGGAAGCAGGGGAGGAAGATCTTTCTTACTTTGATGGTCTCCTGTTTGAACCTGAGCCAGGAGGTGCAGTGTGCTTGTCGCCTCTGGGAAGACTCTTTCTGGTTAGTGCAGAGCAGCTTAGACACCTCCACAGCCCCTGGGTGTCCACGGGGACTATGCGAGGTGAGCACTCTGCCCTGGAACAAAAAAGCACTCCCTCCTCAGCAGAGCTGGAAGTATGAGAAGGCAGAATGAAT
The DNA here is from genome assembly GCA_963575035.1 of Avahi laniger. Taxonomy (NCBI): domain Eukaryota; kingdom Metazoa; phylum Chordata; class Mammalia; order Primates; family Indriidae; genus Avahi; species Avahi laniger. The sequence continues at coordinate 91,354 of CAUYSK010071294.1, forward strand.
GGATAGTTTCATTTTTGGATAGACCTCATGATCAAAGAGTGACATCACACGTAATTCACAAAAGAACCATCCCTGGAACTGAAATTTTACTGTTCCTTATGATTGCTGAGTGTGCAGGCAACAGATTCCTACAGGAAACACCAAAACTTGTGCTTGAAACACATAGTTTCCAGTCACTAAATGTCTTAGTCTCAGTTTCCTCATCTAAAAAGTGAGAGTGACCGTAATGCTAAATTCAGTGAGTTGTTGTTAATAACATAGTTAAAAGCTCCTGATAAACTCCAAAGCACTATAGAAATGTTAAGTAGTAGTAGTAGTATCATGGAATATTTTTCAATTTAAAAAAAAAAATCCTTGTTTCTCTGTCTCTGCAGGAATCTGGCAACCCAGACAGAAAACCTTTTAATAGCATACAAAAATGGCCAATTTAATCCCCAGCAAAACCCGTGCATGTTCGTCAGTCTGTCAAAGATGCCTTCTGTGCATAAGAATGATCTATAGAAGCCTCAAGGTTGATTATAAAATCTCAAGTGTCTGCTTGCCTCAAGCCATTTTAGATGAGCTATTCAGAACACATCCAAGTAATCAGTTTGCTCTGATAGACTGGAGTAACAGGGAGAAGGGCTTGATTTCCCCTGCTGGAGAGGAGACACATCCACTGTTGTCTACCCTTCCACAGATTACATATCTAGCTCTTTGTTCGTACTTAACAATGACTTGAAGCTTGAAATTTGTGTTCAAATTTATATGCACGGAAAGAACATGTTAGTTACTTTACAAAAAAACTCCAAAAGCTCCCAGACAGAAGTAAAACCAAGCAGCTCAGTCAGTACGCAATCTTTTCTGGAATGTAAGGGCATATTTCTATTTTTGGAAGGGATAATTCTTTTATATTGTGTATGTGGCAGCAAGTTCTTGAAAGTGGAATCTTACTAAATATATCATCAAATATTTACTTTGGTCTTGTCTGTCTTGACAAGAAAACACTTCCAATCCAAATGATTAATTCATATCCAATTATAATCCCAAAGTATCTTGTTAACTGGGAGCGTTGGGTGTGTCCTAGTGATCAGAAGACATCCAGGTGCACAGAATTAGGGCCTGACAATGTGTAAGCAATGTCACCTGCTATGCCCACTGTAGGAAGTCTGTGTCACTTCTCTGAGCCTCTGTTTCCTCATCTGTAAAATGTGAATACAAATGCTTCCTAACAGAATGAAATGGGAAAATGGGGGTGAAAAAGTTGTAATCACTATATAAATGTTAATGATTGTTGTTGCTATTATTGGAAAGCTATTATAATAATAACTGCTCGCTCAATTATTCCCAGTGGCCCAAATGCAATGACTGTTACTTCCCTCACCACCTCAGTGCTATATAAACATCCCTGGGAAAAACTCATGTGTATTCTGAAATATTTACAGATGAAATGATACGATGCCTGGGATTTGTTTCACAAATAAAAAAGCAAGTTATAAAATAACACAAGCTATATGCTTCCTTGGAGACAGATATAGACATGGAAATGAAAATGAAAAAGATGTGGATATAGATAAAGACTTATATAGAAAGCAACTGAGACAAAGATGCAGAGATGGATATAAATATAATGTCTAATAATACCAAAGTGATTATATCTGGGCATAATAAAAGAAGGACTTTCTTTCGCCTTCTTTGTGGCATATCTGTATTTCCCAACTTCTTTATAATGAACATGTTTCTTTCTTCAATTTTTAAATATGGTTTGTTTTTCATTTTTGTTTTGTTTTTCAAAAAGACACTAGAAAAGAATTTAAGCTGCAATAGTCATGGTAAGATCACGAAGTATTAACTGTGTACCCTGTCTTAAAACTAACAAGGCCTCAGGCCGGGCGCGGTGGCTCACGCCTGTAATCCTAGCTCTCTGGGAGGCCGAGGCGGGCGGATTGTTTGAGCTCAGGAGTTCGAGGCCAGCCTGAGCAAGAGCGAGAC
>CAUYSK010071298.1:0-34912 GCA_963575035.1 Avahi laniger
GTTTGAGCTCAGGAGTTCGAGACCAGCCTGAGCAAGAGCGAGACCCCGTCTCTACCAAAAATAGAAAGAAATTAATTGGACAGCTAAAAATATATAGAAAAAAAAATTAGCCGGACATGGTGGCACATGCCTGTAGTCCCAGCTACTCGGGAGGCTGAGGCAGGAGGATCGCTTGAGCCCAGGAGTCTGGGGTTGGTGTGAGCTAGACTGATGCCACGGCACTCACTCCAGCCAGGGCAACAAAGTGAGTCTCTGTCTCAAAAAAAAAAAGTAAAAGCCCTAATATGTGCATTCAACATTACCGTGTTCTTTCCTGGATGCTGCACATGCTGGTAAATATCAGAATTCTTGTACTTTTGATTGACAAGTGGAATGTCAAAAACATTATAAAATCTTCAGATTTTTATGCAGATTAGCTAAGTTTATGACACAGGGTATTTGGAATACTGTAATCCTACCATGATATTTTTAAAATCAATACGTTCATTTTAAGTTGACAGATAAAATTCTATGTATTAATCATGTAAAATGATATTTTGAAGAATATATACATTGTCAGATGTTCAGTTCTACCGAATACCAAATGCTTTACTTCAGAGTTACCTTTTTTGTGGGGAGAATGCTTAACATCGATTGTCTTAGCATTTTTCAAAGATACAATGTATCATTTACTATAGCCATCGGGCTGAATGATAGATCTCTTGAACTGGTTCCTCCTATCTAACTGTAAATGTGTATCCTTTGACAGACCTCTCTCCAAATCTCCCTTCCTTCTAAGAACTCCAGCCTCTAGTAACACCATTGTATTCTCTACTTCAATGAGATAAACTTATTTAGGTTCCACATATGTGGGAGACCATGGAGTGTTTTTATTTGTGTATGTGGCTCATTTTAATTAGTGTAATGTCCTCCAGGATCATCCATGTGGAAAATGACAGGATTTTCTTTTTTATGGCTAAATAATATTCCATTCTGTTTATAAGACCATATTTTTTTTATCCATTAATTCAATTGTGGACACTTAGTCCAGTAGATTCCATGTCTTGGTCATTGTGAAGAGGGCTACAGTCCACAGGGGAGTGCAGATATCTCTTCAACATACTGATTTCACTGTTGGATACATGCTTAATGGTCTGACTACTGTATTGCATGTTAGTTTTATTTTTAATTTTTTGAGTAATCTCCATACAGGTTTCCACAGTGTCTGTTCCAATTTACAGACGCACCAAGGGCATGCAAGTGTTCCCTTTTCTCCACATCTTTTCTAAATCTTGCTCTCTTTTGTATTATTAATAGTGGTCATTCTAACAGGAATGAGTGAAAGGATGATAGTAAGGGGCAGGAGGTAGCGTGGAACACAGCTCGGACAGGCCTGGGTCCTAGCAGTGTGGTCTTGGGAAAGTCACTTAACCTCTGGACCTCATTTTTCATTCTGCACCAGTAAGAGATTGAGTTATTTTAAAACAGTATCCAGATTTAGTCATCCTCTGACATGAAATATTCCAATACCTTCCCATTATGTTGGAATCAGGTCCACGTTCCTCATCCCAGCCTGTGTGTTGTGCAGCCTCCACAAAGGCTGACAGCACCGAGTGGTTAGTGACTCACTTCTGACCGACAGAATACCACACAAATGACTGGCTCTCACTTCTGTGTTGGTTCAGGCTTCCATATAGCAAAGACCATAGACTCGGTAGCTTATAAACAACAGAATTTATTGTGATTCCTCACAGTTCTGGAGGCTGAATATTTCAGATCTGGGTTGGCTTCTGGAGAGGACTTTCCTCTTTCTTGTGGACTGTAGACTTGAGGTTTAATTCTCACCTGGCAAAGAGAAGGGGAGAGAGCTCCCTGGGGTTCCTTGTATACCCAGCAATCCCACTCACGACAGCTCCAGACTGAGGACCTGATTATTTCCCAGTGAACTCATCTAATGGCACTACACTAGAAACGAGGAGTTCCACATATGAATTTTGAGGGGACAAAAAAGCACAGTCTTGTGACTTCCAAGAATTGATTATCAAAAATGCTGTCATTTTTCTCTTTATTTCGCTATTGTGTGTTCCCTCCAACAAACTCCCCCTTAGCTCCATTGTATTGTTCGAATTGGGTGAGTAACCTTCAGTGTTATAAGCTGCCCTATGTAGAGTCTGAATGGCCGAAAACTGAGGTAATGAAACCAAGTGAAGACATGTGTTTTGCTTTGGTTTAGGTTATTAAATTATATCTTTACACAGCATCAATTGTTGCTAAGCCAATAAGGTAATATATGTTTTTATTATTCTAAAAATAATTGTATGTCTAATCTCTTCCAATTACTGTACTCAAATGGACATCTTCTGAAACACTGTCTTCAGTGGTTCCTTAGATGATGAACTGGAAAGTTTTTTAGTAGCAACCTGGAACTAAACACATTTAATGTTCTTCAGTGGAAAGGATTACCCAGTGCTATAGCACAACTTTTAATATCATTCTTTTTTTTTCTTTTTCTTTTTTTTCAGAATATTATGGAGGTACAAACACTTTGGTTACATATATTGCCTTTGCACCATCAGAGTCAGAGATACAAGTGTGCCCATCCTCCAGAAAGTGCACACCACACCCATTAGGTGTGAATTTACCCTTCCCCTCCACCCTCCCACCTTCCCCACATCCAATGAATGTTGCTTCCATATGTGAACATACGTGTTGATCAATTAGTACCAATTTGGTGGTGAGCACATGTGGTGCTTGTTTTTCCATTCTTGTGATACTTCACTTAGTGGAATGGGCTCCAACTCCATCCAGGATAATACAAGAGGTGCTAATTCACCATTGTTTTCTATGTCTGAGTAGTACTCCTTGGTACACATATAGCACATTTTATTAATGCACTCATGTATTGATGAGCACTTGGCTTGTTGCCACATCTGCAATTGTGAATTGTACTGCTATAAAAATTGAAGTGCAGATGTCTTTATTATATTATAGAATGACTTTTTTCCCTTTGGGTAAATATCCAGTAGTGGATTGGTGGATCAAATGGTAGTTCCCCATTTATTTCTTGAGGTATCTCCATACTGCTTTACATAGATGTTGAACTAGTTTGCAGTCCCACCAGCAACATGTGAGTCCTTCTATTAATATCGCTCCACATCCATGCCAACATTTGTTGTGTTGGGACTTTTTGATAAAAGCCATTCTCACTGGAGTTAAGTGACATGTCATTATGGTTTTGATTTGCATTTCCTTGATGATTACAGATGTTGAGAAATTTTTCATATGTTTCTTGGCCATTAGTCTGTCTTCTTTTGTAAAGTTTCTAAACCATAAGAATTTTAGAAGGAAATGTTGGAGGAACCCTTAGAGACATCGACCTAGGCAAAGAACTTATGTCAAAGACCTCAAAAGCAATCAAAACAACAACAAAAATAAATAAATGGGACCTGAACAACTTAAAAAGCTTCTGCACAGCAAAAGAAACTATCATTAGAGTGAACAAACAAGCTACAGAATGGAAGAAAATATTTGCATGCTAGATATCTGATAAAGGGCTGATAACTAGAATCTGCATAGAACTCGGTAACATTAACAAGAAAGGATAAACAACTCCATTAAAAATTGGGCAAAGAACATTATTTCTTTTTAATGTAGCTCATTCATGTGTGTCCTCTGGTTCACCATTCATCCCACTTTGCAATTTTCTTTGACCTTCAGTGGTTTGGCAGTCCTGACTATTTATCTTCAGCTTGGAGCTATTCCCAAACCTTATGACAACGGGTTCGACTCCTTGTTGAAAAGTTCATTGTAGCTATAAAAAGGGACCTCAAGCTCAGCAAATCCAAAATGAAAATCACATTTTCCATTCACTTCTTATATATGGTGTTCCTGCTAACTAACCAGTGACCCAACCCACTAAAAGGGGATTTCTCCTTTCTGTTTTTTCCTTTCTCAGATCTAATACCATCCGATGTTAACTCCTCCTACTACTTTTGTTTGTTTTTATTATACCTTAATGTCTCTATAAAGTGCCAGTATAGAAGGAGAAGCTGCTGATGCTAACACACACAGTAATTTTGTTAGTTTGGAAACGTTATTCTTGGGAAAATATGAAGGGCGTATTTGTTGGTTGATAAGGGTCAATCCCTGGTGAACTGCGCATCTATACAGCGTGTGTGGTGACATCCTAAGGAGTCCAGGGGGAGACATGATGAAGGAGTGAGTGGTACTTATTTGAACAAAAGTCAATAAATAAATAGTAAAAGAATAAAAACAGGAGGCACATAGCTTAGGGATTTTCTATTAAAAAAGAAAACACAAGCACAAATTTCATAATTTATATACTGTGCTTATATTTATGTCTATTTATAGTTTTTATTAGTATACGATTGTATGTTTCTATTTCAAAAACACGTGTCATATTTTCACACACTTAAAGATTGTACTTATTTCTTTTATTTCAGGTAAGCACTTACAATGAGTAGAAAAGAAATGGATCCGTGCAGGATTCGTAACTATTCTATGGACTAAAACTGCAATTAATAGTTAATCAAAAACAAAAAGTGGCAATGATTAACTTATCATCTTTTTTTTAAGACAGGGTCTTGTTCTGTCATCCAGGCCAGAGTGCAGTGGCATCATTATAGCTCACTGCAGCCTCAAACACCTGGGCTGAAGTAATCCTCCTGGCTCAGCCACCCAAGTACAGGTGTGCACCACTATACCTTGCTAATTTTTCTATTTTTTGTAGAGATGAGGCCTCGATATAATGCCCAAAGTCTCAGACTCTCTGGCTCAAGCAGTCCTCCTAATTTGGCCACACAAAGTGCTGAGATTACAGGTGTGAGCTACTGTAGCCAATTTAAAATCTTAAATTCAAAATATAGTTTGAGATCTAACATAAAATTTGCTTTTTTCATATATTTTGAACCTAATATTCAATCTAAACCTACCGCCTTCGTGTTTCAAATCAAAATACTATTTATGGTCTCATAAGTTTATTGATGTTTCAAATATTAATATCAGATACATTTAAAAGTATGACAAAACTTACTGACTTACAACAAGAATTTATTCTCTTTACATGACACAATTCTATGGGTCAACAAACTGGACAGGGTACTGTGGGCTGGCTGTGTCATGATGTTGGGACAACATGGTTAGCTACATTACGTCTCTGCTCTTAGGAGAAGAGAGTCTAGTAGGTGGGGACATTGGGCAGTATCCAGTCCTCTGCTGTGGCCAGCACGAAATTCCTCACAGTCTGGCAGTTTCTGAGTAGTCAGGTTTGTCTCACTTCTACAACAAGTTTGCAAGAGGCCCAGGTGGAAGCTGCAAGGCTTCTTAGGATCCCTGAGAAGTCCCAAAGCATCTCTTTCACACATTCTCTTAGTCAAGCTTCTCACTAAGACCAGCCCAGATTCAAGGGAAGAGCAATTTGCTCCCACTCCTCAATAAGAGAAACAGTGAGGATTTTCAGCAATCTTTAGCAACCCACAGTATGCCCTTTGTCCAAAAATTATTCACATTTCTCCCACAGACAAAACAGAATTTAACCCGCTCCAAAGACCCAGAAATGTTTTCTGATTATGGCCCTGGCTGAAAGATCGACTAAATCATGTCATGGAGGGCTGTCATCTGCCCCTTCACCCCCATGCAGCACACAGTGAGGAGACTTACGGACATAGGGACTCTTGTCTAGAATGGGGTGGAAGGCACGCACCCTGCTGGCACTGGTCTGAGCAGGTAGCTGTTCCCATTGGGCACCTGCCTCTCTTTATTGATGAGGGCCCAGTCCTGCTTCTCAGAGCGTGCTTTGCGGTTGTTCATGCATCCCCAGACTTTCAGCATGCTCTGTCAATGTTCTTTTTCCTTAAATGCCTACTTTTCCAATTCACCAACTTTCTCTGCCCAGTTCTTTCTAATAGTAAGTTGAGTATCCAGTGGCCTTGTTTTTATTTTTTATTTTGGCATTTTCACAGAAATTACCAAGTGTGATCAATTCTTCAAAAAGTATGGGCTTCCTGTGAGCCAAAATGCATTAGACCAAAGCTATCCCCAGCACACTGTCCACAGGCCTGGGGACTGCCCCACACCTCCCAACACAGTCTGCACCTGTGTGCACAGTCCAGGAGGTTGAACATAGGTGTGTATTGTCCAGTGATGTGCCTCTTGCCTGCCCAAGCATGTAGCCCAGGTACATGTTGATTGTCACATCCAATCTGTCACCCCAGGTGATCACACACCATTAGGAGGCCTGATGAAAGTCCCTGCCACTCTGCATTCATTACCCAAACACAAGATCTGGGGCACTGGTGATCACCCCAACCACCCACCAGAGCCTGTGCACATGCCCACCAAGGGATCTGAAGAAAGGCCTGCAACACCCAGCATTGTCCCCCAGTGCCTAAGCATGCTGCTAGGGATGTGGGGATTGCTGTCATTCACAGGTCTCTGGGGACATGCACACATAGGGGGCCTATTAACAGACCCACAATGCCTGCTGCTGGCACCCAGCCATGACATCCTGAGGCCTGGGAATTGCCCTGCCCCACCCATGACATCCTGCACACACACAGACCATCAGGGGGCCTGAAAACAGGCGTTCCTCACCAACCATTGCCTCTCCCAGAGCCTGACAGCAATATTCAGGGATCTGGGAATTGCCCCAGCTCCTCCACCACCACTGCCATCTGTGCAGTCCTCCTGGGGCCTTGGGAGGAGCCCACTCGGCTTGTCACCAGCACCACTGGCAGCACATACATACACACACACACAACACCTGGGGACCTGGGAACTAGTTCGCTCAGCTTGTAGCCACTGCCGCTAACACCAGTGCATGACACGTGGGAGCCTAGGGGTTGGCCGAACACCCCTATTGCCATAACACATGTAATGCACACTGCCTAGGGCCTTGAGAACCAGCAGCTCCCCAACCAATCTCCCAGCATGCTGCTGCCACTGAGGATGGACAAACAAGCCACCTGGATTCAAAAGAATCAACTCACGCGAATTCACTAATAGCAGTGTTGATGTACATTGCTGGGGGCCCAAGGACAGAAAAGTTTATACCAGTAAAAGCCTACATCACAAAACTAGAAAGATTTCAAATAAAAAACCTAATGGTGCGTATGAAGAAAGTATTAATACAATAGCAAGAAAAAAAAACCCACAAAATTTGTAGACAAAAAAAATTATAATGAAGATCAGAGCACACCTAAACAAAATAGAAACCAAAAATGAACAATATAAAGAATGAAATGAAAAGTCAGTTTCTTTAATAGATTTTTTTTAAAAAAAATGAATACACTGGTAGCTACACTAATGAAAACTTGAGAGAAAGAAAGTGAAAGAGAACACAAACAAAATAAGAAGCAAGAAAAAGGCCCGTCGCAGTGGCTCATGCCTGTAATCCTAGCACCCTGGGAGGCTGAGGTGGAAGGATCGCTCGAGGTCAGGAGTTCAAGACCAGCCTGAGCAAGAGTGAGACCCCCCCGTCTCTACTAAAAATAGAAAAATTAGCCAAACACTAAAAATACGTAGAAAAAATTAGCTGGGCATGGTGGCGCATGCCTGTAGTCCCAGCTACTTGGGAGGCTGAGGCAAAAGGATTGCTTGAGCCCAGGAGTTTGAGGTTGCTGTGAGCTAGGCTGATGCCACGGCACTGTAGCCTGAGTAATAGAGCGAGACTCTGTCTCAAAAACAAAAAAAAAAAAAAAGAAAGACATTACAACTACTACTGCAAAAATACAAAAGATTATCGTAGACTATTACGAACAAGTATATGCTAACAAACTGAGAAACCGAGAGGAAATAAATAAATTCCCAAACAAATAAAACCTAACAATGAAAGGAATTGAAGAGGACACCAAAAAATTGAAAGATCATCCATGTTCATGAATTGAAAGAATAGTGTTAAAATTGCAATATTTCTCCAAGAAATTTACAAATTCAGTACAATCACTTTTAAAATACCTACAACATTCATTACAGAAATAGGAAAAACAATTCTAAAATTTGTATAGAACCACAAAAGACCAGAATAGCAAAAGCAATCCTTAGCAAAGAGGACAAAGCTGCAGGTATCACACAACTTGACTTCAAAAAATACCACAAGGCCTGGCGCGGTGGCTCATGCCTGTAATCCGAGCACTCTGAGAGGCTGAGGCCGTAGGATTGCTTGAGATCAGGAGTGTGAGACCAGCCTGAGCAAGAGCGAGACCCTCTCTCTACTAAAAATACAAAAAACTAGCCAGGCAAATAAAAATAAAAAAAATTAGCCAGGCGTGGTGGTGAGCATCTGTAGTCCCAGCTACTCATGAGGCTGAGGCAGGAGGATCACTTGAGCCCAGGAGTTTGAGGTTGCTGTGAGTTAGGCTGATGCCATGGCACTCTAGCCCCAGTGAGACTCTGTCTCAATCAATCAATCAATAAAACAAATACTACAGAGGTACAGTAACCAAATCAGTAGGGTACCAGGAAAAAATAGACACGAAGACCAATGGAACAGAATAGAGAACTGAGTTATAAACTCACATTGGATTTTAAATAAAACTAAATATCAATGTGAGTGTCAACAATTTTAAAAAGCTTTACAATACATTAAAAGTGGGTAAAGCTACTGTGAATGTTGATGTTATATTTTTACAAAAGTATTTACAAATAGTTTAGTGAAATCACATAGAGAGCAAACACAGGCCAGGTAATTTCAATCAAGTCAGGATCCAAAATGCAAATAGGAGTAACCCACCTCGACAGAGTGTAAGGAAAACAGAAACAAAACAGAAAAATTGTTTAATGTCAACCACAGGAAAGGGTACATGGTGTGAGCCTCAGGTGTGTCCAGACTGCTTGGAACTTTAGATCACCAGGAAACTCTGCTCACAGCATCTCTCCCTGCTATAAATGCAGACCGATGACAGTGCAGGCAGATCTAGGCCCACATGTAAACAGATTTGTGATTGCCTCTATTCCAGAGGTCACAGTATGGGCAAAACATTCACCATGCAGGGCTGGACATGGATTATGATGACAGGCACATCTTGGTCATGTGATGTCCCTGTGGTCATACACCTGGGCTGTTATTAGAGCTGTCATGGCCCGGATTGCAGAACGGGGGATGGACACAGAAAGAAACACACAGACACACACACAAGATGTATAAGACTGCAGTGAAAAAAATTCCATCAGTCGCTTTATTATATACTTTTTCTATGTCCGCAGTTACTTCCTGGTACGTGACTACCTTGGGTGCCTTGAGGAAAACTCATTTTCATTTCTTCCAGATGATTGCTTAAGGGAAGCAGACGTTTGCATCCAACTTCTTATCTATTTCTTTATCTCATTACCGTATGCAGGATAATGAGACGCCTTGGCTTGTTTGCAAGACCTCAGGCGCTTGGTTATCTATCATAAAGCTATGTGTCATGAGGAATAGTTCTGTTTGTTCAATAGGCCATGTCTGGACCTATTGTCCTCTGGCCCCAAGGAGAGCACACCCAGTTTTCACTGACTCTGGACTTAAGCCAATTTTTGCCCAGGGATGGTCCCTACAGTAGCCATGGGCCAGATGGTGTAAGTAGGACCTGAGTTTTATCCTGGTTATAGTGGGAAGCTATTGGAGAATTTTAATGACATAGTCTGATATATCTTTAAAAACAATACTCTGGCCATTGTATGGATAGGTAACCATAGAGGCAACAGTTGAAGCAGAAGCTATATTAAAACTCCAGGCAAGAAATTATGATAGTTTAGACAGGAAGCCAGTGGTAAAAGAGGAGAGAAGTGCTCACATCCAGGGTGTATTTTGAAGGCAGAGCTGAGAGGATTTACTGCAGACAGGTAGCTAAGCTCCCAGCAAAAAACCGGGTCCCTTTGGTAGAGTTGCAAGGGATAAGAAAATAATAGAGAAAAATGGAAAATAAAAGAAATAAAAGAATACACAGAGACAAAGATATAGTTTTATAAGTTTATGAAGATTATAGGCAGAGTGGGATCTCAGGGGGCCTAGACCTTCTTCGGGAGTCTCAAAAAGCCCGAAATGAGGTCTTATACGGTAACTTATAGTGAATAGTGATTAATTGCCAGGGGTAACAGATTTACATAACAACAAGTAGTTCCTCTCAGGTTAACAGATTTTCAAAAGGCTTCTACAGATCCTTTAACTAATTCTATCTACCTGAACAAATGGTTACAAAATATTTCAAAGGTTCACTTCTAAGTTCTAAGGTAAGTTTATCACTTAACAGAGGGGTTAAACAGAGATATGTTGGCTCCATATTTATTAGGTTATTGTGAATGGGGACAGGCAGTCTAGAGTGTTTAAACAAGAGCTTTGCTTTTAGCCATTTGGGCAGCTGTCTGTTCGGGGGCACTCCATTGTCAACTTTCATCCTGTAGTTTTTAACAGATTCACTTTGCTTTACAAAGCAAATCCAAACCTTTAGGTCTGAGAAACGTGGGGCCTTGTGGGATACAGCTGCTACTGTCTTTCAGAAATGCCCTTCTGAATGTAACAGCATTTGAAATGCAAACCAACACATTCACATATTCCTTCAGGGCAAAGCTCTGCAAAACTCCTAAGACAAATCCTGTCGGCAAACACATCTATATTAATTCATGGAGCAACAATTTACTAGTGGTTTGGAGGTGGGAAGTGAAATAAAAGAAGTAATTCCTTCTTTTATCTTATGTTCGTGTTTTTGTTTTGAGAAAATGGGTGACTATTAGAGCCATTAATGGTGACGGGGAAGATGAAGTAAGGGGTAATTAGCCAGTGGGAATCCAGAGCTATACTTGGACCCCTTAGATTTAAGATGCCTGTTAGCTGAACCAGCAGAGATGTTGAGGAAGAAGTAGGATATGTAAGACCAGCCCAGAGGCCATGTTGGGGCCAGCAACATCAATTTAGGAGTGATGAGCAGATAGGTGGGAGTTAATATGGTAGACAGAGAAAAGAATGCAGTTTTCAGCAGGCTCTTGAAAGGATTAAAGGGCTCTAAACAACAATAAGTCAGTCAGCCAGAACTATGACTCAATAACTATAACAATATAACAGTGTCTTACAATAGTTGTTAAAGAGTTAAAAGCCATTATCCTAGCACTTGGTCATCTTCCACTGCTGTTTTGCTGTTTGAACAGAACTGGTAGCTGCCCTGACCTCCCTGTCTTATAAGATCATGAGGCCAAATTGTTGTGCAGTCCATTACAAGGATCTTTCTTTGGCAGAGCTTGATGTTATGTTAACTCTCTTACCTCTTACTTGTCCCAAGTTGTTTACTGGTCTGTAATCCAACACAGGAGTTTTTCAGTCTAGAGGCCTGTTTGAAGGTCATTACCTGGACAATGGAGTCAGATGGCCTGGGGTCAAATCTCTGCTCTGTTACTCACCAGCAGATGATAGAAGCCATCTCATCACTCTGCACCTCAGTCTCTTTATCTATAAAATGAGATTACACGGATACCTACCTACCTTATAGGGGACTGAAAATTGACATGAATTATTACTGCATGTAAAGCGCATAGAACAAGACCCGACACATAAGTGCTATGTCTCTTTTAGCTACTATGATTATGCATATTCAGTTGTCCTTCAACTGCATTTTGCGTAATGATCAAAATTTGAGGGCATATCTGGTGAAGGGTTCTTGGTACCTCAGCTAAGATCTTCTGCTCCAGGTAAATCCATATTTTAAAACACACATCTAGTCTGTTCTTGAAAGACAGGAGTTGATAGTAGGAGAATGTACTTTGTTTTATGTGAAACAAATTGTTTAAAATTAAAAAATGTGTTCTCTTTGATTATAACTAATGCCATTTGCTTCTGTAACCGTGCTTGCTTTTAGTTGTTTGTTAAATATAGGAATAAGAGCAGGAGTGACTCCATGACAAGCTGAATTTCCTGAAATAGGCCTCAGTTTCAGTTTTCGCCGAAACCTAAATGCGGACCAAAACTGGTGCCGGGGTGAAAATTGAAAATCCCGAGGCTTGAAGCCAACCAATCAGGAGTCGAAACAATCCGCCACTTTCAAAGGAACCTATGGACTAAGGGGAAAGAGGGGATGGTGTGCCCAGCGTGTCATGTGGAACCTGCGTGTCATGTGCCACCAGTGTGTCGTGTGCAAAAGAAAGTATAAAAGCTTCACTTTTACCCCAAGGCGGGGTCCTTGTTCATAGGGGAGGCCACTGCGTTGCTGCTCTGGGACTTGGACCCTAGCTCGAGCTAGCCAATAAACTCCTTTGCTATTTGCAGCCTCGGTGACTCTCCCTCTCTGTTCCTGGGGCCGAGGGGAACCGGCTCTAACATTCTCAAACTTCAAAGTGTACATGAATCACTTGGGATATTGTTAAAAAGCAGTTTCTGATTTAAAAGGTCTACGATAAAGCTCAAGGTTCTGTGGTTCTGTTAGGTTTTAGTCTGAAATGTCAGTTCTTAGCGTGATCATGGCAGAAGAATGACCAGACACACCAAAGTTAGGCAAGCACAAAAATGAAGTTTATCGAGGAGAGAAAAATAGCATTATAGAGATAAGATTGAGGTTTACAGAACATGATACATATGCCACAGATGACGACTGGACCCACTGTCACAGTAAAGGGAGAGCAAAAGGAAGAGTGCAAAAAGAGAGTTGGTTATGGTCTGCATCTTGTTTTATAGTTCCCTGATTGTGACCTCCCTCATGGTTCAGAGATCGCCATGGAACCACTTTGATTAGATAGTTGAGAGTTGCATGACCTGTCTTACTACCCATGTGGGTTTTTCTAGGTCAATTTCTGGTCTCTATGGTACCTATGCTGCTTGGCCTATAGGCTAGAAAGTCCTCTGCATTCTTGTGCAGCTGGTACAGTAAGTTACGTTTGGCCGATTCGTAGGGTATTCCCTCCACTCCCAGGTATGGCAGTCACTTGGGAGAAGATTAGGAAGGAGCAGGACCAGGATTAGATGGTGGACCTGGGGCCCACCCTTATCTTTCTTCCCAGGTGGGGCAATTGCACCAAGGCAACAGCACCCACTTTCATCCCTAGGAGACCCAGAATCCCTCATTATCTACCTAACAGTTCTAACAAGGTGGCCCAGAATCAGCATGAGTAGCAATGTTCTAAAGTGTGCGTGGGATCCCTATGCAGTGTTCTCCATGGTGGTCAGCCAGTCTTCTGGGGTGGATTATTGTTGCTCAGTTCCTACATCTGACTTGCCCTTGGGAAGCTCTTGGTACCATGTCAGGTACTTTTATGAACACTGGAAAACTTGGCAACAAGGTCATAAGAACCTCATCTGTGGCATATGTATCAGTTGATAAAAAATGCCAGTTTAAACAGATTCATTCAAATAGTCTAGCCTGGGAATTCTCAGCCCCTTTCTATGGCATTAAGAGTCATTTGGGGGATATACTACTTAGGATTTAGCTACAGTTATATGTAAAAAAAATTTTCAAAATAATTGTGGCTTAAACAAGATAGAAAGAAATTTATCTTTTTCTCACCAAAAAAAGTCAAGCTAATAAGGAGGCTCTGCTTGGTGAAATCATCAGGGACTCAGACTCCATCTATCTCAATGCAAGGTTGTTGCCTGCATCTCCATGTCTAAGCTGAACCCCTTATCCACAGTCCAGCAAAAGTATGTAAGGAAGGGAGAGCCAGGTGTTTGTCCCTTGAAAGACACAGGCGAGAAGCTGCTCAGATCACTTGTTTTCACACTCCGCTTGCCAGAACATAGTCTGTGGGTACACCAGATACAAGGGAGGCTGGGAAATGTCATCTTTATTCTGGGTGGCCGTGTGTCCAGCTAAAATTTGGAAGTCCTAACATTATAGGAGAAGGTAAGAACAAATTTGGGTGAAATCTACCAGTCTGTGTAACATAGGATAAAAATAAGGACCTTGACTCAAAAGAAGGCATCAAACTGATACCAGTTCTGCCTTTTATTTTCTATATGCATATTTCTCCATCTTCCATTAATTCATATAGGCTTAAATCCCTTTTTATGTCTATCACAGCTATCATGTTGTACCATAAAGAGTTCAAACTGCTGTGACACCCACTCTCCAAACAGCAATTAATTTCAATCCATTGAAATAGATGATAGAGTCTTTTTTTTTTTTTTTAAGGAGAGGATGAACCTAAATGTTGGTGTTGGTCATAACTGAGTGATGAGATTTTGGACTATTTTTATTTTTAAAAATAAACTTTCATGTATTTTCAGGAAAATGATAAGAGGAAATGTGTATATAGTTGGGAGTGGGCTGTCAGGTACTCTTGCAAGTGGGAGATTTGAGGAGATATGAGTACTATCTGGGGGCAGAGGAGATGTGATTCGAGATGTGCCAGGAGATGGCATGGAAAAGCTGCTGTGGATTAGGGAAGAAGGAAGTTGTTCAATTATTTTTTTCTTGGTCTGAATGTCTGGATGTCACAGAGTCTCTGTTGAATAGAGGCAGGCACTGGTAAACATGTGACTACCAGAGTTGGCATTTGGCAGTGTGAAATGAAGTCAGCTATTATTATTTTAGTGCATTTGCATTTTTCATCTGATTTTTAGTTGCTAGTTAGAAATGCTTTTGCTTCTGGTTTAAAAAGAAAGTCACACATTACCAAATACTTCAGTTAGTTCTGGTGCTTTTGAAATAGTAATATCACTGACTCTGCCTTAGGTGACTAAGACAGGCTTTGGTAAAGCATTGGCTGGCATTGGTAAATTCTTGTTTTTTAGAAGATTTGGAAATAAAGCCAGAACTACTGAGACTGATAGTTTTTTCCCTTCTGGGGCACTTTTCTGATAGCTGATGCCAGCTGGACAGGGAGCCACAGGCAGGTTCTTAGCTACATCAGATAAATTCTTCTTAAGGGGTGTGTCTGGCTGGAGCTTAGTGAAAAAAGGAAGGACATGGTGTTTTCCAAGAAACTACCATGAGCTCAGTACTGTGCTTGATGACCATTTTCCTTGAAGATCAGGGGGAAAAAGGAAGGGAAGGAGGGTCACAGAACTGATTAAAATCTGTGACCATTTTTTTTTCTATTCTGAGAGAGAAATTCCTGTAGCAGCCCTGTTTATTTTGGGTGAGGTTTTACAGATACATTTTAGTATACACATTACACATTAAAAGAGTGAAACAACTGCCTAAGGTTCCTAAATACTTATTATTATTACTTTTAATAGAATGAATGTGAATGGGTTTTTTGTTTGTTTGTTTTTGTTTTTTTTTTACTTTGGTGTGAGATCTGTTCAGGTTGAGGGTGAGGAAAGTGTTGAGGTAAAGTCTTGTGTCTAAACATACACTTGGATGTAATGCTAACCCCAAGTGAATTCTCACTTGACTCCCTTTTTCCCTCCCATCAGCTCCAGAAACAAGTCTACTTCCCTTTTGTGGCTGCCATCATCCATTCTTTAACTTGAGTTTCCTCTTCTCTGTGGCCCACACTAGAACGCAACGCAGACTCACAGTTTCCACCACTACCTTCTTGCCCCTAAAACAAGCAGAATGCTTTGGAGGATTTTACTATTGCAGAGATAGATACTGTATTTTAAGAAAATAAGGGAGCCGGCAAAGTAGGGTCGGTGTCGCGTTGCCTGACTCCGACCGCGCGGGAAGCAGGCCAGCGGGGCGTGGACAGCTGGGCCAGGGCGCGACGCCGGCCGGGTCCTAGGACGTCCGGTTTGAGGAGGGGCGGGACCGAGGCTTTTCCAGGACCCTGGGCCTGAAAAATGGACTAGTGCTAGAGTGCTGGGACCTCTTTTTTGAAGGGAGCACGACGGGATGTGCGGGGACCCCTCGCTTAATGGATGGTGACATGTAGTGAGGGAATCTCAGTGTCGCTGGGAGTGACCGAGACGGCAGGAGTATCCCTAAGTTCTGTGGAGGGTTGGAGCCTCACAAGGACACCTGACTTTCAAGCTGACAGTTCTCAAAGACAAAAAGGCTCCGTGGAAGAGATTCCCGTTTTTTCTATTTTTTAATATTTGAAAGTATGGGTTTATTGAGGATATGCATTAGCCAGCTTGAATAAATGAAATTATAAATGTTAAAAAAAAAACAACAAAAAAAAACCTAAGGTAGGATGACGGAACTTGTTAAAAAAGAATAAAAAAATAAAACAAAAATAAGTGCAGGGAGAATGCAATGTGTCCTGAAAGTGTGAGGGTGGTATTTATTTTCATAATGCATCATAATATAAATGGATAAAGAGTGATTTCCTTTAGCTCCTTCTCCAGTCTCCTCTTGCCTCTTCTTGAGATCCAAGATTCATCCAAACATCCCTTTTAACCCAGGGGCTGATGCTACTCAGTCTCCTCCTTCCTTTAGCAGACTTTACCCTTGATTCTCTCAAACCTGTCTTGCAAATAAATGTTGACTGGTTTATTATAAGGGGTATTACAAAGGGTACAGGTGAATAGCCAGTTGGAAGAGATGCCTAGGGCAAGGTGTGTGGGAGGCTTCCATGCCCTCTCTTTGGACGTGCCACCCTCCAACAACCTCCATGCAGTCAACTATCTGAAAGCTCCCTAAATATATTTTTTAAGAAGATTGGATTATGTTTTTCTTTGACTTTCTAAAAGTATAATTGGAATACAAATGAATATTTTTTTTTAAGTTACACTGACCACTTTTCTAACAAATGGATACTTTTAAAGTAAGGATAAATGATACTCTCCACTCAGGAGCATAGTGTCAGGTAAACGTGTGGGCAGGGCAGTGTTTGAGGAAGGGTGAAGGGAAGGGGCACACTGGGTGCTAGGGATCCGTGAAATGATGGAGGAAGGAGCCCTTCCGCTTGGTTCTCCAGGTGCAGGTGCTCGGTCCTGTAGAAGGTAGCATGCTAAGTTGTATTTTTCTTCTTCTGTTGCTCCCTATGCCTAAGAATCTCCTGAGCCAGTGGGTTCCACCTTGCTAATACCTCTAAAAAGTTTTCTAGCATTCTAACCTCTAGATTAACTTAGTTTGTCCTCCTACCCAACTGCCATTGGCTCAGTGGAAGATGTCTTGGACAGCTATAGCAAAGACGTCTGCCTTTGGATACTGACTTGGCCACATACTATGTGCCTTTAACCAAATCACTTCATTTCTCTTTTCTCTTTATTTTCCTCATCTCTAAAAGGAGGGGTTTGGAGTAAATGTTAACAGTCACTTCTCATACTAAAGTTCAATTACATTTTTCTCTTAGCCCTTTTCCAGAGTAAAACTTCTGTGTTCTTGTGATTTATAAGCCTGTATACAGATTCATTTTTAAGTAATCTAGTAATACATCCATGGAAATGTGATTATATAGATATTATTACCTAGGAATTGAACCCAAAGTTAGTAGGAAAACACCAAAACCAGAATGAAAACAAAATGAACGTGGGGCCTGGGAGTGACGATGACAAAATGTGGATAATGAACTATATTGTTGTTACATTTTGCTTAAAGTGTAGTAAATGTGATGATAACAGACCCATCTCATGTTCAGAATTTCAACCTAAGAAAGAATGGTTTGTCCGCCCTTTGTCACGATCTTCTGTGAGGGCTGCAGATAGATAGAAAAGTGGGTTTTTTCCTTAATCATGAGAAAGATAATGTGTTGCAATAATGGAAATAATATTTTAGTGTGAACATAACTTGGAATTTGGAGATTTTGTGGTGTGATAAGTAATATGTCTCATTTTGATGATTTCTCAGCTGAAGGCATACATATAAGATGATTTTCCCACCAGTTGGTGAACCTTTGGAGACTCGCATTCTGTCCCTTTGGGCAGCAGTGTCGGCTGAACCGCATTAAGTCCCTTTCTGTGAGGGGGACTATTTCTAATCCTCCTTTGGAGCAACAAAGGAGAAAGTGGGCTCATTGAACTACCAGGGTCCTCAAGCAGAAATACAGAGTCTCTCCTCAGGCACATTGGTTTGCAAAGATCACCCATGAATTTTTTTTTCTTTTTTTTTTTTACAATTAAAAGTCACTACCATTAAAGATTTCCAACTATTTTCTTCTCTTGGGAAAGTACTATTAATTTGAAGAGGTAACTTCACTTACCTACACCATGGGCCAATAACCTTTATAGTAGTAGAACTAAAGTCAACACCCAAACAGGGGCTGAAGGTAGCCATTGGCTCTGTGGCCTTTGGGTAAATAGTTGGACACTAATTGGGCAACAATCCCCTATGCCCACCTGCCCTGGTAAACACATTGCCATCAGGACTTGGGATGAGTCTTAGACAAAAGCTTTGGCCAGCTACATTCCCAGTCAGATTTTTTTCCTCTGTTTTGTTTTATTCAGTTCCACTTTTTGGGACTAAAAAAAAAAAAGGAAGGTTCTTTCAGCAATCAGACAGATTTATTAGATAAAGACCATGGGTAACATCTATCCCGGAAGCTGGAAAAGTACAATGAAAATGGAAGATGCAAGCCTGGATACATTTGCAGTCCATTGTCAAGACAAGCCACATGTATACAGGAAAATGCCCAGGGGCAAATACAAACAGGTGCGATCAGTCCAGCTGTGCCGGGCACAGTGGCTCAGCACTCATGGGACCCTGAGGAGAAGCAGCATGTTGTGAAGCTGGGTAAGGAAATAGGGAACAGTGGCATAGTATAGAAATGGATAGCAATTGAAGCTAACTGAAAGCATATTTGAGGGGTTTGGATGTTGGGATAAGGGCTGAGGAGGCATGAGGGATGAGGCTAAGACGGTGGCTGATAAAGTAGTGATATCACTGGATGCTTCCGGGAATGCCTTTGAAATGGAGAGATACTAGATCAAAAGGAAGAGGAGAACTGGAAATGTGGACTCAACAAAGTAAGGTTGGAATGACCACCAGGCAAGGGAGAAATAAGAGGGTGCAGAGAGAGGAACAGGGCTTAAGGCTGCAGTCCCCAACATGATTCACAGCATGTTAGAAACCAGGCTGAACAGCAGGAGGTGAGCGCCCAAACAAAGCTTCTTTTGTATTTATAGCCACTCCCCATTGCTGACAACACCGCATAAGCTCCGCTTCTTGTCAGATCAGCATGGGCATTAGATTCTCATAGGAGCATGAACCCTACTGTAAATCGTGCATTTGAGGGATGTAGTTTGCACACTCCTTATGAGAATCTAATGCCTGATAATCTGAGATGGAGCTGATGTTAGCGCTGGGGAGCAGCTACAAATACAGATTATCATTAGCAGAAAGGTTTGACTGCACAATAAACGTAATGTGCTTGAATCATCCCAAAACCATCCCTCCGCTCCACCCACTCACACCCCCACCATGATCCCTTGGAAAAATTGTCTTCCAAGAAACTAGTCCCAGATGCCAAAAAGATTGGGGACCACTGGCTTAAGGCATGGCTGTGCAGACAACTTTTGAGTGTTGTCCAAAATTCTCTCCTCTATCCCACATATTGGACCCTCCAGCCCTGCTCATCTTAGCTACTCTCTACTACCCCTTACACACAGCTCAGTTCCCACAGAATTAGGGCCAATCTCCTCTATCCTATAGGATATGGCTTGGAAAATTTGAGATATAGGCCCTAAAAACTCTAGGGGTAGGCCAGGTATTCATCATGGGCCTGGGTTCACCTCACTTTCCTCTGTCATCATGTCCCCTCTAAATTCCTTTATGGGATTTTGTTCTGAGATTGTCCTTTCACAGCACCCTTTGGGTTTTCTGCTCACCTCAAACCTGTTCCTCCACATATCCCTAGTTTGGATACCAAAACATTTCTGCCACAACCCCATGCCACTCTAACCCCCATCTCGATCCCTAAGCTATCCTTTGAGTTTGCTCCAAGTCATTCCCTATAGGTTCTGACCTTAAGGAATAGGAGATCAGTAGAAGTAGTTTAAGAATCACCTCTCCATCCCCCAAATATTTGTACAGAAACAAGTTAGGAAGGTCCTAACTCCCCACCCTCTCTAGTAGAAGCAATGCAACTTTCACAGGATGAATTAATCTCTACCCAACAGGAAGAAACAGAGGCTGGCTGAAGCTGGCAGGTGAAGCTCACAACAGAGGAGAGAGGTTAGAACAAAGGAAAACAGCTGAACCGGGATATTCCTTAAGGTGCCCCTTGGCTGGGTTGGGTGGGGATTAGTTTAGAATGGAAAGTGTCTGTAACCTCAGAGGCAGAGTCCTCCCCTATGGGGGACAAGAGGATCTCCTTAGAAAGGTCCTGGGCATTAGCAATGACTGTGACCCTCTCAGGCTCATCAGCAAATGGGCAGATGGTCAGGGGCTTCTCACTAGAGGACCAAAGGCAAAAGACGGGACGGAGGGGGCCAGAGAATATGTTTTTAGAGAACGTATAGATGTGAGATCCATCAGTCATGCTGTAGAAGGAGATATTTCCTGATTCATAGTCCAGGAAAATTCCAACCCGGTGGAGGGGCCTTGACAATAGGAGAGGGGTCCGGAGAGGGGTGAGGGCCCAGTACCCGTTTCCATATAACTCCAAGGCCCAGAACCCATTCTCAGGAATTATGGGGTCAAATCCTTTCCTTCGCACATTTTCCCTACACACGCCAATTGCCCAGTCAGTCCTGTCTCCCACCTCCACCTCCCAGTGATGTCTCCCTGAGGTAAAGGCCACACAGCCCAGCACGCAGGGCCAGGAGTCAAATCTCCCTGGTTTCTCAGGTAGTATCCGACGTGAATCTTCCAGTCGAACAGATTTTAAATCCTCATAAAGTAAGAGGTGGGGGTGGGCTGTGTCTGGATCCAGTGTCATATCCACTGGAGACAGAGAGAGAGCAAGTCTGACCATCAGTGAATGTCAGAGATTATAAGCCCTGTTTTTCCTTCTCGAAGAAATAGAGCACTGTTCTAGGAGTTGACAGGTCTCCTCAGAGGGAGAGCTGTTTGTCTCCATACCCATCAGGCTCCCTCCCTCACCAGCAGCCAGAGGGTGACTGTCCCCAGTGCCCAATGGGACCCTGTCAGAGAAGGCTTGTCTCCTAGCCATCTTCCAAGGGCCCTCTATGTGCCTCAAGGAAAGTGTTGAGGCCATTTGCCATCACCTTATCCTTTCCTATCCTCATCACTAAAATGCGTTTAGTGTTTTCATCTCCAAGTATCACAGGATTTTGAATTCTTAGGGAATAGAACCTTAGAGCCCTTGAGAAATTCAGAGGTACTGACCTGCATGCCATGGAGACCTTTTCCATTCTGCAATGAAAGAGAAAGATAGTCATTGACAGGTGATACAATAAGTGAGAGAAAAACTTTCTGAGTAAAATAGTGACAAGAAGACAGAACTTACTGAGCTCTTCCAGGACTTTGTCTGGAAAACAAACAAAAATACCTCAGTGGCTTTCTATACTGAACAAGAGAGAGGGGAAAAAATTGGTGTGGGAAACACATAAAGGAGGAACTGTTTAATTCATGACTACCCAATTACTGAAATATTATCAATAAATTCAGAACAAAGATTTTGTTTTGTTTTGTTTTCTAAGAAATATGCAGGAAGTTCCTGTTGGCTTAGGATCAGGGGTAGGGTGGGAGGGGGTAGTGAGTAAATATCAAGTCTAATATCTCGATTAGAATTGGTTTTGACTCTGTCTAAGCCTCAAGCCTCTTCATATTGGGTATCTGTGACTTCAGGAGCTTATGATTTCTTCTAACTTTCAGAATTCTAGAATCACATATCTTCTGTTGGAAGTCATCCTAAAGGACTTGGATATAGACCTTCTCTGAAGCACTCCTGACAGGTAGCTCTTGTGGATTCTATGACTTACCTTTAGGGCTCAATGCATTCTTCCTCTCTCTGGATCTTTCCTTGTATAGTCTCCAAGTGAAAAATATGAACCCAATGGTGACAAGTCCTAGGACCATCAGGATGACAGCCATAGCCACTATCCAGGGAGTCAGACTTGGTAAGGAAGTAGCTAAAATAAAATCCCCAAGAAGGCCATTAGTTGAGAAACTCTGAGCAAGTACAGCTTCTCGCCCGATTCCAAAGGAGGAGGAATGGAACACTCTCATTCCTCTTATGGCAAAAAATAGTCACTGAAATAACACTCTAAACTTCTTGGGGAAAATTTGACCTTGAGCAGGAGAGGGCAGAGAAAGAGAGAAATGAAGAGTCAGTTTGGGACAGGATCTGTGAAGTAATAAATATAATGGATTTATTCATGTTATATGGAAATTCTTCCTTAACTATTAATGTAGAATGGGAGCCAAGAGGATGAGGAAGGTAAAGAAGGAAGGGGAAAAGTCACCTGTGTGTAATAGAATGGGACTCATGGACCAAAGAATAAGGAAAGGTTCCTACTTGGCCCAGAAGTAGTATCTGGAGAATAATGAGAGGATTTGCTACCTTGAGGACTCTGGAAACCTAGACAGAGCTCTAGCACAAGATGGGGAGGGGAGAAGAAGGTAAGAGTGGAAATAGTGAAATTAGAAAAATAACTTGATCTTGTTTATTCAAGGAGAGAAAGTTCTGGATCAGAAAGGCCCCCAGGGATAAAGCTTCTCTATCTCAGTTATATCTCCTAAAATGGAAAATCTGGAATTTACATGAGATCTAAGTAGATTTATGCCTTCAGAATCTTTACTCCTCTAATGAAGTTGGTGAGATTTCCTCAAGTCTGTGAGCAAGAGCTTAGTTGGGGAAAGTGGACAACTCTGCCATGAGGTCACTCTGAGCAGGTGTCCAAGTGGTGTGGTCTTTAAACTGTGTCATCATAAGAATGCAGCATTGGTTTCACTGACCTGGTATGGAAATCTCTACTTCCTTCTCCTGGCCAAGAAGGAGATTCTGGATGTGGCAGGACAATTTCTCCATGGAGGTATCTCTGATGATTACCGAAGAAGCCACAGTGAATAGACCTTTTTCATCAGGATTCCTGGACTCCGATGTGGGTGGAAACTGCTCTCCCTTGGGAGTTCTCCACTGCACCTGGGGCTCTGGGTACCATCCCACTGAGGCGCACTCTAGTGAAATCTCTCCACTCTCTTGAACTTCCATATGGATGTGAGGGTCAGAGCCCAGAGCTACGGAGGGAAAAGTTGGCCATAATCTATTAGTGGACACCTTACTCAGAGCCTTATAACTATAGAGCTATGTAGCTTCAGAAACAGATTGAAAGGGAGAGAGAAAGAAAGAGAGAGAGGCACACAAGTGGGTGGACTGGGAATGGGACGACCTCTTCTCCATATTTCATTACACAAGGAAACTGAGATATCACTAAAACAAATTTCATGTACCTTATCAGAGAGGGATGTTTTATTGGGATCTAGCCTTTCAAATGTTGGCAGAAGTTTGCTAAACAGATATGACAGGAACACTAAGGAACACTATCTAGCAGGAATACCAAGACCAATGGCTTAGAGGCAGGCTAATGGTCTAGGGCTCAGAGCCAGCAGATGCTGTGTGGTTGGAAGTATTAGGAGAAAGCTTTGGGGAGGAGGAAGAGAACTAGGACTGGGTATTTAAGGGTGAACAGAGAAGGAATATCCTTGAGAAGGACGTTTGGAAGTTCTTGGCTCTCAGATTGTAATTAACAATTTACATTTCCTTTACCTGTGATGCTGATTCAGAAATTTTCTTAAATGATTTCAACTTCATCTTCCCATACACCATTTTTCCCTAACATAAATCAACATAAAGCTGTATTTCCTGTCTGTTTAGCCTAATTTTTTCTTCCAATTCCGCAGGATACAGGGAAACACTGAGCTACATAGAAGAGTTCTTAAACACATTTCCACAACCATTGGTTTAAATCCATATTCCAAGTTTGTGTGTATATATGAGAATGTATATCCTTTTCATGAAAGGAGCTGACACTTTCAGCAGATTCTCAAAGGTGTCTGTCACTTATAAAAGGTAACAACAGGTTTGTGCCATTAAATCTCTAGGTTTTTATAATCAACTTTTAAGAAACTTCTTTCCTAAAAACAAAACGTGAGTTATACACAATGCTGATACAAGGACACCCTGTTATAAAACAGGGATCCAGATTTCACCTAGGTATTTTTCAAACTTTATCTTTACTTGAATATATGTGTATGAAAGGCAACATATTTGTATATGATATGTTTTAGGTCAGTTTAAAGCACAGTAATAATATCTTACAAGTCTATAATGCTTTTAGAATTGACAAAGTAGTTTTTAAAATATTGTTTAATTTTATTTCATTGTTGAGAAATCATCTTGAATAAATACTTCCCCGGCTTTGCAGTAAAACTCAGAGATTTGCTTGATGTCATTCACTAGTAAGTGGGAAAGTCAGACCTCAATACATTCTTTCCTCCTGAATGTTTATCTTTTTTAAAAAATTGTTCCCCTCTGAATTTTAGCTTGAAGCAAAAACAAAAACATACAAACCCAACAAAAGCAAAATCTTTTGTATATGAATCAAGAATGTTAACAAACGGCCATGCTCTATAATCTTAAGATATCAATCCTGAGAAACTAATCCACAAAGCAGCCTCAAAGTGTGTGGCATGCTCACTGCAGCCTTATTTGGATCTGAGAAATAGACACAACTTAAACGCCCAATTCTGGGACTTGATCAAGTAAATTGTGGTGTACTGGTATAAAAGAATGTTACATAGCTCTTACGGCTTGCATTTATTAATTAATTCCATGGAGAAATGTTTGTCCTGTTATTAAGGGGAAAGGGCAAGAGATAATTGAAATAAAGTTCTGTGATAAAGACATTTCGCTGCTCTCTCCCCACTCTCAACACAAATCCCTTTTCTACTTTTCTACTACTCCAGGCCTGCCAACCCCCTCCAACCTAAAAGGGATTTTGAGAATGAATCTGGTGGTTTTCAAAGTAATTGATCCATAGGAAAATATATACCACATGGAGTCACCAGAGAAAGTCAAAACCCGTCACTCACCAGCCACCTTCAGATGCAGGAGGGCTAGCCCGTAGCTCCCGTTCTCCCTGAAAAAGCACTGGTACTCGCCGTCATCAGAGGCCCTGACGCCCTGTATCCTCAAAGCAGCGCGCCCCGCAGAGATGTCGTCCTTCGCCAGCGTCACCCTCCCTCGGTACTCAGGCATCTGCTCTTCCTCCTGCTCTCGCCCGTCCTGGTGCACCAACACGGCCGGAGAGACCTTCCTCCGGAGCCACCGCAGCTCCATGTGCTCCGCACTCACGTTCGGGGACAGGTGACAGGGCAGCTCGGCGTCTTCGCCCAACATGGCCAGGATGGGCTCCGGGGGTCCAATCACATCAAAGTGAGCTGCCCAAAATGAGCGGGATCAGACAGGCTGTGGAGGTGGGAATTGGGAACCCACACAGACCAGACTCCCACCAAAGCGCAGTGTCCCCCGTCTCTGCCTCTTGTTCCTTGGACAGCATGACAGGGTCTGTCTGGACCTCAGAGGAGATCGCTGGGGAGAGCCAGATGGGATGTTTACTTTCAATCCTGTAGGCCAGAGAGAGAGAGACACCTACCTGCATCCAGCTTGGGCAGCCGCAGAAGGATGAAGATGAACAGACATCGGGGGAGGCAGGAGTTTGGGAAAACTGCCATCCCTGGCCTTTCTGGGGTAGCAAGATACTGATGTGGGTTCCTCAGGAGCTTCAGCCTAGGAGATCAATAGACAGGAGATAACTGCCGGCTCTGTGGACACTCTGCCTTCCAAAGTCCACTCTACAGTTCTTTCCAATCTGGAGTGCTCTGATCATTTGAATCTGAAGCTCCCTCTGTACCCCCTCTTCAGTGGGGATTCAATCCCTGTTTCATCAGCACTCACTCATTGCTCTAAGTGTGGTGAAGCATTTACAAAGTAATAAACTGGGCCCTAAAACCCAGACTTAGGAGAAGGGAATTGTCAGGCATAGTATCCGTTAGTGGGCTGCGTTATCAGTGAACAAATCCTGGAATCACTGCACCAAAAAAAAAAAGTTTCCTTCAAATACAGTAATTTGGTATTTGATTTTAGCAATGATAATAAAAAGAATGAAGCTGAAATGGAGACCAAGAAAATGAATCAAAGGAGAAAAGAGAAAAAGATCTGAGGAGATTGAGCAAGAAGGGGGCGCTGAAGAGAGTAGAGGGCCTAGGACCAGGGGACAGGGCATGGGAGGGAGAGAACTATGCCCTCCTGGCTGCCCACTCTCTCAGGGGGCTGAAAGTAATCACACATACTGACCTGGATGATCTTGGAGGAAAAAGCTCAGGGGTGCGCTGCCACCAAGTGAGAAAGATGATTGTGGCCCCAGGGGCAAAAGTTAAAAGCCACAAGGAAGGCGGAAGTGCTCTTAGGGAAGCCTGCCTCCACGTGGCCTAGTGTATCTAACTTTGAAAAAAAGAAAAAAAAAAAGAAAACTTTTCCAGACAGATGGAAAACTGGATTTGTGGTCTTCAGTTCAGAGATCAGTATAAATATTGATGAGCTAGCCTAAATGAAAGAGGACAGAGAAAAAAAGGAAGAGGGCCAAGGAGACACCAAAATGAGATGTGAAGGCTTCAGGCAGTTATTTTACCTGTCCAAGCCTCTTTCTTTTATCACTAAAAAGGTAATAATGTTCATCATACCTTCTCTGAAGAGATGTTGGGAGGATTAAATGAAATTAGACAGATAAAGTGCTTAGTATATGGTAGGGACTCAGTAGAGGGTAAGTTGTTATTCTATTATTGCTTCTATGGATTGAAAAAAAGAAAAGGCAGAGGCCAAGGTGGCAGTAGCCTCTGGCTTACCACTGGCAGCTCTCCTTTTTACCACAGTGCCCACTGCAGCTGCTGTATTTGTTGACACAACTCCCACAAAAGGCCAATCTTAAAGGTAGGCTGTGAATGTGCCATCTCAGGAGGAGTGATTCAGTTTATAGGGCCCCAAAGTTGCCTCCGTGCCAAAGTTATCTCAAAGCAACTCATAAAGCCTGTAATTTCTTATTTTGAGCTAAACTTCTTATTGTTATAGAAAATTTTAAAAATACAAGAAAGGCCGGGTGTGGTGGCTCACGCCTGTAATCCTAACACTCTGGGAGGCCGAGGCAGGCGGATTGCTTGAGCTCAGGAGTTCCAGACCAGCCTGAGCAAGACGCAAGACCCCCATCTCTACTAAAAATAGAAAGAAATTAATCAAACAGCTAAAAATATATATATAGAAAAAATTAGCCAGGCATGGTGGTGCATGCCTGTAGTCCCAGCTGCTCATGAGGCTGAGGCAGAAGGATCACTTGAGCCCAGGAGTCTGAGGTTGCTGTGAGCTAGGCTGACGCTACGGCACTCTAGCCCAGGCAAAAGAGTGAGACTTTGTCTACAAAAAAAATATATATATATACAAGAAAATATTTCTATAAAATGAAAATCACGCTTAGTCTACCAACTAATGATAGCCTCAATTCACGTTTTGACATATTTCCTTCCAGTGTTTATTTTACGCTTATGTGTAATACATCGTAAAAACAATCAGTTGAGCTTTTTGTATAACTCAAAACATTGTTAATAGTTGCATAATTGCCAAGGTCATGGAACATTGTGTTTTTTTTCCTATTATATATAATGCACTTTATAGAAAAGTCTTTGTTCACAACTTTGAAAACTTCCCTATAAGTTATCTGATAAATTTCCAGAAGTAGAGTTCTCAGGTCAAAGGGTATGAGCAATTGCCAAGGTCCCTTCCTGAA
The DNA here is from genome assembly GCA_963575035.1 of Avahi laniger. Taxonomy (NCBI): domain Eukaryota; kingdom Metazoa; phylum Chordata; class Mammalia; order Primates; family Indriidae; genus Avahi; species Avahi laniger. The sequence goes on from CAUYSK010071298.1 coordinate 27,521, forward strand.
ATGTTGAACCCATCACACCATCAATGGAAGTGTCCTCACCTAATCTCTGCTAGCACTGAGGATTATTATTTCATATCCTTGCTATTAAGATGGGTAAGATTTATCAAATTATTATTTTATTATGCTTTTATATGACAGTGAGGCTGGTCATTTCTCATGTATTAGACAGTCATTTAATATATTCTAGAAATGAGCTTTTTAGGCCAGTGCCCACTGTTTTCAAGGCTGGTTCTAGTGCTGTTTCTTACCAATCTGTATGAACATTTTCTAAATTAAAGATGTCAATCCTGTATTATATTTGTGACAAAAGTCCTTCTCAATTTTGTGCTATACCTTCTAGTTGGAGTTATGATTAAGAAAAAAGGCAGTTGACTCACTAGACTGCCTGGAGAATGATCTTTCCCAAATGCAAATCTGATATCACTCTTTGCTTAAAATCCCTCCTTGTCTCTCTAGAGACCTTAGCACCAAGTTCAGACACCTTAATCTGGTTAAAAAAAATGCTGTAGGCCTAGGTTTATCTGTTCAAAAAAAAGCTCTAACAGTCTCCCTATTTCTCTCTTCTCGGCCTTTTCCCCATCCCCCCCTCCCTTGGCCTACCTACTCACTGGAAGAATTTGGAATGGGTGTGTTTACTTCAATCCATAGTGCCTTTCAGGCCTCCAGATAATAGCACTTATCTTTCTTCTTTCAGAACATTCTTTTCCTTCTTATTTGCATGATGAACACCTGTTCTTCCCTCAAAAGATCGTGTAAGGGCTGCATCTTCTACAACGTCTTCCAGAAGCAAATGGATGCAACCTCACTTCTAGGATTCCTCCTTCATTCACTTATCATACCTCACTGTGATCCCACCCAAGAACCCTAATCAGAGGAACTTCAGGAAGGAGCCTCCCAGCATTGCCCAACTCTTGTGAGAAACACCTTTGAAGTCTTGGGTCCTATCTATATATTTAAGGTAAATTAAAGCTTTTTACTTCATTATGTATATGGGGTTTGCTTAAATATGACTCCGAATAGCCTTTGCCCCCTCCTGGTGAAATAAACTCTCCTGGAAGATGGGCCCATGTTTACCGTGTAACACAACCTCCTGGCGTACACCTGACCTAAGCCTTACTTTCTGAAGCAGATGTGTTTACTGTTGTCTTTTGTTTCCAAGTTTGTCTTCCTGTTCTAAACTGAGCTCTTCTAATTTGTATTCCCTGTCTTCTCAAGAGAATTTGCAGCTCAAATCAAACCATCCAGTCCTTGACCTTCCTAGTGTGAAGAGCTCCTGCTGGATCCTCAGTTCCCCTTCATGTTTAACTTTCTGAAAATATCACCTATAATCTATTTCCCTTTCCTCATCTCTTTTCTCTTATTAGCCCTCTCCAATTAGACTTCTGTCCATGCTTTATATTCTCATAAAAAATTTTTTGAGTGTGGGGGAAGGAAGAACTTTTATTTGCACCCAAGGGATCCAAACTGAAAAGAATGAGATTGGGGGAAAGAAGAACAAATGGTATTTAGAAATCAAGTTATTGCATAACAGCCACAATTCTGATTCATAACATCTGAGTCATTTTGACCAAAACCCAATCATCATCATAGATAATGAAAGGCAGGATCTCAGAATTTTTCAAGGCTCGGAGGACAGAGCTTCTAGATGCCCCTGTCTCTCATGGCTCTTGTTTGGGAGATGCCTTGTGAAGTGGGGATGTTCATCAGGATTTTGCTGAGGCAACCACTTGCTCTTTTTCTTTTTAAATGTAGTTTTTACTCTGTAAAAGTAATATATAATAGTTTTTTGAAAACCAAATAGGACAAAGAGCTTTTAAGAAAAGTGTCAGTCTCATGTCCAACCTGTCCCTCCTCATTCCCCAGGAACAGCGTTTTTAATTCTTTAAATACTTAGTTTTCCTTTTGTTTTTGTTTTACAAACAAGATCTCACTATGTTGCCCAGGCTCGTTTCAAATCTCAATTTCCTGGGCTCAAACTATCCTCTGCCTCAGCCTCCCCAGTTTGAGACTATAGGCACAAACCACCACACCCAGTCAAATGCTTAGTTGTTTTATCTGGTATTTATCTACATATTTCTCAAGACAATAACACATTTGTGCTGTTATTTCTCTATATATCCATTTTTACATATTACTTTTCTATGCCCTATTATGATCAATGATGATTTAGCTCTCTTATACCACTGATAGCAATATATCACAACTTTTGTTCGATGTTTCCAATACTGTGGTTATGTAGCTATAATTTTACAGAGCCAAGTATCATATATGATTACATTTACTTTCAGGTACAACCTCTTGTGTTTTCTTTAGGGGTAGGAAGGGAGTTAAATAGTTCATCTTTTTTTTTCTTTAATTTTCTTTATTCCATCGCAAATTTTTCCCACTCCTCTAACAGCCTCTAAGTAGTTTCCATAGTCAAATATATCAGGTAATTTGTCAATGCTATTATCTCCTCTCCCATTCCTCCCAGAGCAGGTCTTATTAAAAAATAGACTCTGATTTTAGGTCTGGAATGGGACCAGGATTCTCCCTGCTGGATGCTCTGGTCCACAGGAAAAAGTCTATAGCTCTTTATCTTGCTTTTTTTTTTTTGAGACAGAGTCTCACTTTGTTGCCCTGGCTTGTGTGAGTGCCATGGCATCAGCCTAGCTCACAGCAACCTCAGACTCCTGGGCTCAAGCGATCCCACTGCCTCAGCCTCCCAAGTAGCCGGGACCCACAGGCATGTGCCACCATGCCCAGTCAATTTTCTCCATATATTTTTAGTTATCCAATTAATTTCTTTCTGTTTTTAGTAGAGATGGGATCTCGCTCTTGCTCAGGCTGGTCTCGAACCCCTGAGCTCGAACAATCCTCCCGCCTCGGCCTCCCAGAGGATTATAGACGTGAGCCACCGTGCCCAGCCTTTATCTTGCTTCTTATTCGGAAGCTTTAGATGAAAAGGCAGCTGCCAGCTATGCATGAACTACAGAGATGCCTCTGAGGGATGTTCTGACTCAGAGTTTTGGGCTTGTTTTGCATGTGGCCAAACTGAGCCAAGACAAAGGAGTAGGGTAAATGGGCATCATGTATAATAATGTATTCTTTTGTGGCTTGCTAGTAGCTTTTGTGGTCAGCTGCTCTTTCTTGGGGGGAACACACATCGTGTGTTCATTTATGATAGGTTGTTAATAATCATATATGATCTAATGATACGTCAACATTCTACTACTGACATAATTCCCCTACTGATCAAGCCTACCTTACAGTTACACAATGTAGCACAACAGAGTTTGCATATGTGAAGGGTGGGTGAAAAGGAAGTGAAGCTGGAGATGGTATGGATAAGAAGGTGGTGGATTTCCATGTAGAGGAGGAGCTAGTGAGGATAGAGGAAGGTTAAATGTGCCCTGAAGGAGCAAGAGAGTGAGATCTGGTGGAGCAGTGACATCTCTGAGACATATTCTTGGAAATACTTTTGAAATGGAGAGTTCCTATAAATAGGAGGGGTAGACAGGGAACTTATGGGAGCCAATAAAATGAAGTCGAATTGAGGAAGGGAGAAATAGGAGAATTCAGGAACGGGGTCAGGGTTGGGTGGACCACTGCCCAGAATTTATCCCATTGCAGCCTCCGAGCTACCTTCCATATCTGTTCATCTTAGCCTTTCTCTCTTCTTGTTATCTGGTGGGGCAGATCTTTTCAAAGCAGGGCTACATTCTTCCTCTGGTGGACAGGCTATTAAAAGTGTGAAAATGCAGGACTTAGGTATTTTAGGAGCAGCCTATAAATTCATTATTGCCTGATTTACCCTGCTTTCTTCTTATCACAGCTATCACTCTATATTCCCTTATCAGACCTTGTCTTAGTTTAGTTTCCCCTAAAGGCAGATCTTGAGATAAAGATTTAGATGCTTCCACATCATTCTGGAGTTTAGGAAAACAAAAAACAAAAACCAAAAAACCTTAGCCAGGTGTGGTGGCTCACATCTGTAAACCCAGTGCTTTAGGAGGCTTAGGCAGGCGGGTCGCTTGAGGCTAGTTTAAAACCAGCCTGCGCAACAGAGAGAGACCTCCTCTCTACAAAAAATAAAAAAAAATTAATTGAGTATGGTGGCTCATGTCTGTAGTCTCAGCTACTTAGGAGGCTGAGGCAGGATTGCTTGAGCCCAGGAGTTCAAGGATGCAGGGAACTTTGACCGAGCCACTGCACTCCAGCCTGGGCAACAGAGTAAGACTGTCTCAAGAAAACCAAAAGGGAAAAAATATTTAGATGCAAGTAACTTATTTGGTAGTGATTCCAGAAAACACTGTGAGGAAGTGAGCAAATGAGACAGGAAAGAGCCAATAAAGGATTTATACCTGGGCTGCCCTTGTGGGCTCAATCTTGCTGGAGACTTTCTAAGTGATTGTGTGGAACTGGAAACCTCCCAACTCAGAATTGTCGCGGAAGGATGAAAAAGCTGAAATCCTGCCCTTTATTGGCTCAGGGTCTTGCGGGGCAAACATTTTCAGGCAAAAAGATGTAAGAAGCCATCAGTGCATTGGGGGACTGACTGTTTGCAGGTAACCTGGCAGAGAGAGACAGAGAAACACAAACAGAGAGCCAATGGAAGAGAGAGATTCAGAAAGCAACTCTGTTCACTAATGAAATTGGACACTATGCTAGAAATTGTCAGGTATTCTCAGAAGGACTTTTTCCAGCCTGCTCACTGATCTCTACTCCCAGCTCCAGACCCCGGTCGCTCTGCCCCATCCCGCACACACACTCCCCTGACTTCCTCCCTGATCAGCCACCGTTAGTGTGCCTTTGAGGATTTGAGGAAGGAGAAATGGATCAGCTAATGTGTTCGATTTCCAAGAGATCTGTTATCTCCTAAGAAAAGCATTGAAACAATTGCCATCATCTCTTTTCTCTCCATCCTCATCACTAAAATGCTGTCAGTATTTTTCATTTTCAAGTATCCTGAGCTTTCAATTTTTGGGAGGTAGGAGCTCAGAATCCTGGAGAAGTGAAGAGTCACCAACCTACACACAATTGTGCTTTTTTTTTATTTTACAGTAGCTGAGGAGTTTATAAAAGACTTATTGTTTGCGGAAAAATGGAGGAAAAACTCGGAATTTTCCAAGACTTTTTATGAGTTTCTTTGGAAAATAAACAAAACTAAACCAATTATCATTTGAGTTAAAGATGTGGGAAGGAAGATGGAATGTGTACATGAAGCATGTAACGAAACAACTGTTCCTTTCTGTGACTACCTTATTACTGAAACATTATCAATAAATCATGAACATACTTTTTGTTTTGGTTTTTGTTCTTAGAAATCTGTAGGAAGTTCCTTTTGGCTTTAGGTGCTAAGTGATTTTGTTGTATCTGAGAACTAAAAGTCTAAGGTCAAATTTGGGGTGAGTGGAGTGGGCACAGGAAGCTCATGGTGGGATTCTGACTGTTAATGGCCATACTGAAGATCGCCAGCCAGAGCCATCGGGGGTCCAGCCAAGTGGGTTTATTGGTACTTGTTACAGCAGCATGGATTCCACACATCACGGGGAATTAGAAAGTGCAGCAAGTCACTAATGAGAGAATCTGGGAGGAATTTGTTATAGGATATAAACTGATGTTAGGTGATTTGGGAGCGGTTCAAGAAAGCAAGGGTTTTCTCTGGATGAAGGCTGTCAGGAGCCAATATATGATTGGGTATTTTAATACTTTTCATTAGTAAGTGGAATGGACAGAGGGGGCTGAGTCGCAACTGCGAAAAAAGGAGCAGTTCCTCTGGTTAGCCAGGAGGGGGAGATGTATGGTCATGTGATTTGCATTGTGTTCTTGTTTGTTTTTGTGCTCTGGCATGATTACGGAGTAGTCTAGTTTTTATCCTGCTCAATAACAATCAGAATAGCCCGGTTGATGGTTAGTGCTCCGTGAAATTGTATATTTGAAGTAGGAAACACGCTGCCTAGCTGGGAGTGCCTGGCCAGCTCCCACCTGATAGCTGTCAGGCTTTTTGTCTCAGAGTCCACATTCTCTCTCAGATTTAAAGGTATTTGGGTTTTATTTCTTGTCCTTTCTAATTCTGAAAAAGCTAAAATCATATTTCTAGATTCTAGATTTATAGATTTAGATGACTTTTGATCAAAAATCATCATTAAGGGTATGAGTCCAAACACACGTCTACAGTTTGAATCCCTTTGAAGCATGAACACTGCTGACAAGTAGCCTGATATGGTTTAATTTATTAGGAATTAAATTTATCCTTCCTTTCTCTGTTTTCTCCCCTTTTCATTTCCAAAAGAAAAATATTGCCCAAATGAGAAGTCTGGGACATGTTGCAGCCACAGAGCAGAGAATTAACCTTAGAATAAGGGAGCTTAAAACAAAATACTTTGGAGAGCAACTTGGAATAACTAGAAAATAACCAGGAGAAGTTGATGAGAAAATCCAGGAAGAGCTGAAAGTGGTGGTAGTCATGTGTGCTTGTAGTCCCAGCTACTTGGGGGAGGAAGGGAAGGTGAGAGGGGAAGATTGCTTGAGGCCAGGAGTTCAAAGCTGCAATGAGGTATGATTGTGCCACTGCACTCCAGTCTGGGCGACAGAGACCTGATCTCTTAAAAAACAAAACAAAACAAAACGAAAATATACATATACATACAAAGAAACTAAGAAAGTGCAGATGCAGCTTTGTTAGATCGGGTTCCCCTCGGCCCCAGGAACAGAGAGGCAGAGTCACCGAGGATGAAAATGGCAAAGGAGTTTATTTGCTCGCTCCAGCTAGGGTCCAAGTCACAGAGCACCAACGCAGTGGCCTCCCTATGAACCAGGACCCCGCCCTGGGGTCAAAGTGAAGCTTTTATTCTTTTTTTGCACACGACACACCGGTGGCACACGACACGTAGTTCCCACACGACACGCTGGGCACACCATCTCCCTTCCCCCCTTAGTCCATTGGTTCCTTTGAAAGTGGCGCATGGTTTTGACTCTTGATCGGTTGGCTCCAAGCCTCGGAATTTTCCATTTTCGTGCCGGCGCCAGTTTTGGTCCGCGTTTCGGTTTCGGGGGAAACTGAAACTTAGGCCTATTTCAGGAAATTCAGCTTGTCATGGAGTCACTCCTGTTCTTATTCCTATATTTAACAAACAACTAAAAGCAAGCATGGTTACAGAAGCAAATGGCATTAGTTACAATTAAAGAGAACATATTTTTTTTTAATCTCGAACAATTTGTTCCACACAAAACAAACTACATTCTCCTACTATCAATTCCTGCCTTTCACTCTGAACCCAGTCATTTGCTCATCTAACTCTCTTTAGGGCGATTTCACAGCATGGCAAAAACCAACATCCTGGAGACAAAAGGACTCATAAAACCACTGTGTACGTCTGCCTCTTGACCTGCAAACCCTGGTTTTATGGT